>JAPDKR010000074.1:0-117484 GCA_027569675.1 Penicillium crystallinum
ACCCCACCCCCCCCCCCCCCCCCCCCCCCCCCCCCCCCCCCGCCCGCCCCCCCCCCCCCGCACCCCCCCCCCCCCCGCCCCCCCCCCCCCCCCCCCCCCCCCCCCCCCCCCCCCCCCCCCCCCCCCCCCCCCCCCCCCCCCCCCCCCCCCCCCCCCCAAACACCCCCCCCCCCCCCCCCCCCCCCCCCCCCCGCATTTTCACCAAGTCGGCAACTTCATCCGTCGCTCTCATCTTTATTGACATTAGGGCATTGCATCAGGGCATGCGACGCCCCTAGTCACAAACACATTTTCAAGCATTCATCTTCACAATTCGTGGGTTTTCCATTGTTCTGGGTCATCTAGAATTGCGATAGCCTCAGGCGGCAATCGAAGGCTTTGGCGCAGCGCACTTTGCCTGATCTCTTGAATCACGTTGGCTGTTTGCTTGAACCTATGACCGAGTGCTCTCCCAAACCGACAAAACTCCAGAAATGCCTGCCTGGTTTCTTCGCTGTCCTCCGATTGGTGGACTAAACCTCGAAGACCAGTATGTGTAGCCTTGACAATTTCGCTTGGTATATGCTTGAGGCCATATGACTGGCGGTGGATCTGAAGGCATTGCGCCGTTTCCACTGCTGACTTGAGTTGATAGTACTTGGCCTTCCAGAGAGATTGCGGTTGATAAACATCGCTCAGACTTTCGAACAAATGGATGATGGACTGGAGGCATTTGATTCTTGATGCAGCGTCAGTATACATCTCTTACCGACAGGTGCATTCATGCTTACCGCAGGAGAAGGACTTGAGGGATCGGATTCTGCTTGATCTCGTGTACGCTCGGCCAACGTTGCAACCATGCAGTCAACCGATCAAACGGCTCTTCGGCTTTTCTCCATAACTCCTCAGGACGAATGTGCCGACGTTTCTCAAAAATGAGTTTTTGAACATCGACTAAAATTACGGTGATTTCAGCTAGTCCTTCCCTGATTTCGGGGAGACGTGCTGGCTTTTTATTGCAAGTAGGTTTGTTTAAGCGAGGATATGGGGTCCAATCAAAGTCTTCACTGCCACACAGCTTGACATCACACGTGGGATACGCCAATGGGGTGAGTTTCTGTAGCTCAGTTGACATTTGTCTGCACGAGTCGTTAGACGTTAATCGTTTCTGGGGACATGTACTGCTTACGAGCTCAGGTTGAAAATACCCCAGGCAGTGATCGTGCGAACACGTTCCATTTCAGGCGAGATCCTGCTTTGCAATTCTGCTGGGGCATCAATCAGCCCTATATCCCGACCTAACTGGATAGCTTGAGTTAACATCATCCAGCCTTTCTTGAATCGCCCCTGGGATTTCAGTCTGCAAATCAATCAATCTTGTGAGCACAGTTCGCTTGCTACAAATCAACGGATCACATACACACAGCACATCAGAAGAAGAGCTTGAATTTTGGGAAGGTCACGGTCGTCATCTTCATCATCTTCGGCTTCCCACAATCGTTGAGCCTCATCAAAGAATATCTGACCTCGTGAGAACGGATCTTTCGAGATTGAGATCACATCCGGGCTATCAGAATGAACCTGTCAACATTAGCTACTGTGCCTCAAATGGGAGTATTTGAGTGTTTCATACACTCGCCATCGATAAGAGGCTATTGACGAGAAGCGGAGAGCAGAACTTCGATTTTGGATCCCCACGCTTCATATGATCAAGGAAAATACCCTGATCAAGAAACTGCGAACACGGGTGATCCCAGGTAAAATAAAGTGACACTAGATGAGAGACCAGATAATCATCATTTGTTATCGTTGTCCACGGCCTTGCCGGTATCTCAAAGGGAGGTATATCGCAAAGACTCTCGAGTGTGACACGGGCATAAGGGCTAACTGTTGGCCATTGAGAAGCTTTGATGGATTGAGCCTCTTCCGGGGAGCTTCCCGCATTGCCAGGGTCCGATAATCGCCTGTCTCCAGTGCCCGAAGTATCTAACATGCCATCGCCATACTCTGCGATCGCTAATCTGCTAGCATTGGATAGCTCCTGCGGATCTCCAAATGTCGTGGCAGGGCTTCCAACAGCACGAGCGATATCGTGAATCGGAGCTTTGTCACGGATCAGACGCATCAACTGATCACACTCGAATCGATCAGCGGATCTGATGGTTTTTAATAAAGATTCCAGTAAATCTTTATGGTTTGTGAGCTCCTGGATAGTTCGTTTGACAGCCACTTTACGTCTGAGGTCTCGAGTCGGATCAAAGTGACAATCAGTGTTGGTGGCTCTACAAGCCTTACATGGCGCCTCTGGCCCAGAGCACTGTATCAAGCAGAACGCAACGATCAGACGAATTATTCATTAAGGATTGATCACCAGTTCCAGGAACAGTGAGAGAGAAGGGCCTCAACTGATGCACTAGCTCACCTTCCTTTTTGCCGCTTTACATGCCAGACACGCTGTGGAGTTCTTTTTTGGCCTAGTGACAGCCGTTGAAGTCTGCGGAGCGAACATGCGTGGCGGTCCCGGAGCCAAGGCCGGAAACTGTTTCGCATTGTCGTGAAATTCCATCTTCATAATCAAAAGTCGAGTCATGGGAAGTGTTGTTTGCCAAAAAGAGATGGGGTAAGCAAATGCTTATGCTTGGAGTGCTCTGACTGAACACAGTGGCAATGCGACTCTGTTAGCGAGTTAGCGGTTGCTAATTACTGCTATCTCGAAAAATCCACTTGAGGAATTGATTTTTCTCCGGCACTGAATCACGCACTAAGGCTTCTTCTTATGCGCCATTGGATTTGAAATCTTCGACGTCTCACCAGCTTAATATCGAAAGGGGGTAAGTGTCATGTCGTAATGATACGGGCGTCACGGTGTGGTGCGTTATTTACGCATGTGGAACACAACGGAAGGAAACTATTCTGGAATCGGTTGAGGTGATCAAAGTGCACCTGCAGGTGACAAGACTTTGAAAGCGACGGGGTTGCGGTAGCAAACAGAAGTTGAGAGTCGACGCCCGTCACACAACCGGGGTAACCCGGTAGGCCAAGCTCGAATGCAGTGATTGCTATACTAACGAATCAACAAGTTGCTAATATGGATGCAGGTTTGACAGAAGGAAGAGCCATCGAGGCACTAGTCTGGGATGAGGATTCAAATGTGAGATTCGGAGATCAAGGACTGGATATGGACACCCGGCACCAGCCCAGACCTGTCAAAACACGAGATATCGAGCCAAAAATCGTGGGGGGGGGAAAGGGAAAAAGGCATAAAATTACCCCCCACGTCGAAGCATGTATCAGTACGAAAAAGGGACTCAACCCGGGCGTATCGATCCCGTCCCGGCCTTCGACTGAACAGCGCGACCTGTGGCTCAGTTGTTTGCGTTGTTTCTACTTTCGCCATCTGATCCACCTTTCTTGACAGAGCTGTCTTATTGAAAACCGGGATCTAAGTTGGTTGATCACAGAAGCTGCCCACTTCGGGCCTGATATTGGGTAAAAGCCGGATTTTCTCGCCAAAGTACCCAAAGTACAACAACGGAGTATCATCATGTACGAAGTACCATTTTTTTTCAATTATGGAGTACAGATCTGATCTTCACAAGCGCCTATGGGATACTACTCGCCTAGTGCGAAATTGCGAACATGATACGTACTCTCATCACTCCGTACTTATACGGTACATCCCCCATGCCCTATATCGTTTTCTGATAAGCCTCAATGCCGGACACTCCATTAGCCAGTCACGCCCGTGCGGGGAACAGCCTTTGGATCTCATGATTCAATCGTGATTGCAACCTGGACGGGGACAGGAAAAATGATCCAAACTTCAGGGCTAGGAAAAACAAGGGGCCAAAATTCCAACACGTTGGTTCATGGGAACAGCCACGAGATGTGTCGCTACACGATGTGATACAAGACTTCATCCCCGATGTACGGAATACATGCGATGTACATTCGTACAGTACAGTGGTTCTAGGAGAATCAGGGAACCTCCCCGCCCCAAACCCTTTTCCGGGGTGGATCAAATAAGAAGATTTGGCAGGGGAGAAAACAAGAAGCACATCTCGAACTACTCCGTACTCACAGCCGGATCAGTACCCATATTTCGAAGATCCAATCTCTTCCATTTATTGGGCTTGGTCGCAGGTCGAGGCTCGCTCTCGCTTCCCGCCGCTTGGTATCTCCATAAAGAATACTTCTCCCAGGGGTTCTCATTGGTGGCTATAATTACAGCCAATCGGAACCTTCATATCCAATGCTTCCCTAACATCTCATTCCTTGGCATTCTGTTGCTCCCAATATGTATCAAGCATCTGGTCGTTGTGTACTCCATACGGGGTGATCCGTACTCCGTACTCTGCCTACACAGGTAGATACCTACTTCGCTATCAATACATTCGGGTGCTGTCAGACACGGAAACAACGTTGGAGTTTCTGCTTATCATTCTCCGTACTCACTGATCTGTTGTGGAACCTTTTTCCCAAAGCCCAGATCCCGGAAGTATTCTTGGAGGTGATCTTCCCTAGTGGTATAAGCCCGCGATGTTCGGCGCCATGCAAGTTCCGGTGCGGTTTCAGCGACCCTTGTCGCTTGCCTGGCTCGGCGGAGAAGAACCTTCGGATATGTATTCCTCTTTCCAGAACAGAGGCAAGCGAAGCGAAAGTGGATACAAGCAAACATGGGATGCATGCTAGCCTCGCCGACGGAGTACTTTGATGCGCCCGCTATACTGCGTATTTCAGGTCTTGTACTAAAATTTTGGACTTGGTCATCCTAGGAAATATACTTCAAATCCCCCTCAACCAATGGTTCTTTTCTAATATTCTTAGGTAGATCTTGCCGCCGCATCCTGAAATTTAATTCCAACCAATCCGAGTAAGACTCTGGAAGGCCAGTCCTCCGTAACCCGGATAGAGTCCTTTGTACCAGGATTAATACCCAGTCAGATAGGTTCTGCGGCTGAGATGGCCCCCTCTTTTGTCCCGTGTCTTGGACTGTGAAATCCATGCACCTAGCTACCTACCACACACGGAGTACGGCGTAGATTGCCTGCAATGCAATGAAAGTTACGAATCTGTCACCCGTGATGGAACCCCTTCATAGCAAGACTACTCCTGCCAAAACAGGCACTAGCGTCGATGCGGAACAGGCTCTCAACGCCCTTTTCAGGTTCGGGTGCGCAGATCGCCAAGTCCCGGATCCAACTACGGAGTACGGAGTCCAGATTCTATAAATGGCGTTTAAGATATGCATTGCGTCTCTTTGGTCGGGTAAAATAGCCAGGTGGAGGTGATTGGCTGGAGGAGTTTACCAGGTTGGAACTTTTTTTCCATTTACTGGTATGAAGTCGTGCTCAGGGATGGAGTACTCCGTATTCGAATACTTGGTTTTGAGCACCCTGGATCCGAACAGAGATCTAACGCATCCACGGAGTTCAGAATACGGAGGACGTTCTGACTTAGTCGATCTCAACTTATACTCCCGCATTTTAAGGTTCTTTTTATATTGTACTTTCAGAGAACAACCACGGCCCGCCAGTACATTGCAGCCCGACATAGTATGTTGTACTTAATCCCAACATCGACTGTCCGTGCCCTGTCACTTTTCCTTCCTTTTTTGCTTCCCAACAGATCAGATCAAGGTCGTTTTCAAATCCCGTATCTCTATGTTGTAGTGCAGAAATAAAGGTTTGATACCCATCAAAGGCCGATGTTTGCCTCTGAAGCGGCGTATACAGGGTGATGTCAGATTGGGCCCATGGGCTAGTCAAACAAAAAATTGGATCGAATCAACGTCATTCTCTGTACGGAGGTCGGGATATGATCTTGATCTTTGCCATGCCCTGATTACAAAAGGATCCGATGTACGGAGTACTTAGATATGCACGCACCATTTTTACTAGGCAAGAATGGGCTCCATTCTTGATCTTAACCTGGTCGGTTCGGGATCCAAGTGCCGGGGACCAACAAGCAATCTTGACGTATCTTGACGTATATGTAGATCTCCAATTTATCTGAAGATCTGATTGGGTCCAGATCTGTCATTAATCATGTCCGCCACCTCCTTAATTACCTCACTGCTGTAACTTGCCCGTGAGCTCATACCTGTGCTTTATGATAGGTGGTAAAGATTTCCTTGCCAACCAACCACCCAGACGACTACCAGGCTCTCTATGGAGTATTACCAAACACTTGCTACATACCGCAGTGATCAACATCATACAAAGTATATACACCTCGAAGATACATGCACGTGGTGATTCTTCTACCCTGTCCGCACAATGTGCTATAGATGATACTGACGTTTAGCGTAGCCTTGATTTGAATCTGAGATCCCCACTAGTTTTTAGCATTAGCTTATATCAGTAGTTCCCCGCTACCTACAATCTACATACAGAAAGATAGATTGGTACTGGTCGACGGGGTATTGTAACGATCCGTTGATATATATTCAAGCAAACACGAGTGCATTCAAAATTAAAATGCGAAAATTGTGACAACCAAGCATTTTACGGGTATCATAGCTGCAAGGCCTAAAGATAGAGAAATATACAACCGGAGTTCAAAAGTATTCTACTGAGCAGGCATGTGAAATATTGGTAACAATTCTCTACGGTATTCGGAACATGAGCCGATCAAGCTTGGAAGGCTTCTACAGCTTCCAACTAGCTTGCTCTTTTATACCGCCTTAGAGATCGGTGGTACTGTGTTAGTGCTAAGCATACGCTAGTAACGTCAAATATAAGGTTATATATATCTGACCTAGGTCTCGAAGAGCCTACGCGATGGACTGTTTACTTTCTCTCTGATTCTCATCATTTGGACCTGCAACCATTCTAGATTTCCAGGTACAAGCTCAATAAATAAATGATCATTCCCCTTAAGAATCGGGTCCAACGTTGAGAAAATGAGTATGATCCATGATCAACACCAACGTTATTGAGCCGTGGTCGGATTGGATTTTTCTTCTAAGAGTCTACTGAAATCGAGACATTCAACCTTATACGCACCCATCCACTACGTTTCTGATCTCTGCGGGTGAAGTCTTAACACATAAAGATCAATCACACTCCAGAAGTAGCATTAGATGAATGTTGTGTTA
Source organism: Penicillium crystallinum (assembly GCA_027569675.1). Lineage (NCBI taxonomy): Eukaryota > Fungi > Ascomycota > Eurotiomycetes > Eurotiales > Aspergillaceae > Penicillium > Penicillium crystallinum. The sequence goes on from JAPDKR010000074.1 coordinate 7,079, forward strand.
TACTGACATTCATTATATATGTGAGTCAGAGAGATACCCGATTTTGAGACGCAGTCATCTTGAATTATTCAATAAAGTAGTCTCTTTCCAAGATTATAAGGTATAGGTTTGTCATTTAGAATGTCCATACGACACGGATATATCACCCGGCCGTAGTGGTTGGAACTAACGAGTCTTAGTCTATCCAATGATAATTTGGCCATGTCCGGTGGCATGCATGTACAGCACTTTATATCTACCGCACATATCCCTCTATACTTCCCCACAGCGAAGTCGATAGCAGATCTGGAGCACAGGGTGTAGGATACTACGGTCATCCGCTATTTAGCATTTCAAAGTGTATGGGATTTATGGTTTTTCTGCCCCCACTACGCTGTTTGTATAGCACCCCGCATGGTGTTGGGGAGTAACTGGGATTCTAGTATAATCCTAGACTTCGTGTGCCCCCGGTGCCGAATGCTTGATCTCCCGAAGGCTCTCACGCATATCGACAACAGCAATAAGAGCTAGTCTGCTTCGCACGGTTAGCATCGGAGATGTCAACATCGTCAAGTGGGCCTGCAGATCGATGTAGAGTTCAACCCCTCCTTGGGCTATTCCACACACTTCCATGTACAACATATATTGTATAATGTAGATATTGGAAGGATGTAGAGTATTACCAGCATGCTGTACAGTCGAATTGCGAAGAGATCAACACCCTCTAGACACCAAAAAGTCGATGCCGAGTGGCAAGTAAAGTTCGGCAGGGGAGGCGACTTCCCCGGAGGCCGCTCGGCTTTGAAAAACTTTTTTTTGGGGGGCCGATAAGTCGGGAGGGGCATTTCCGGGGCAAACCGCTGTTTATAACTTGGAGTCCTCCTGTGAACTTCGATTCAATCACATTCTTGAACAGAGAAGGTCAGTCAATTGCTCCTTGTTCCTAAGCTCTTTCTTTCTGTACTCAGTCTTCCGTTTGCTCAAGTATATCCACTGACCCCACATCTAGTGACTCATTACAGCCTTGGTATATCATAAGAGTTGCCCCTCGGCTCAATTGATCAACTACACAGTATTCCATCATGGGTTCCGTCGCTCCTCACCTCGCTGAGCTTGATGGCTCCAAGTTCAACATCACTCGCTCCACCAATTTGCGCGATGTGCCCCTTCCCGGCTCCCCAGAGGAGTTGAGCCACTCCCACTGCACCGACCACATGGTTACCGTGAGATGGACCGCAACCAAGGGCTGGGAGACCCCCGAGGTGAAGCCCTACCAGAACCTCAGCATCCCCCCTACAGCCTCCGTCCTGCACTATGCCACCGAGTGCTTCGAGGGGATGAAGGTGTACCGCGGATACGATGGCAAGCTGCGTCTGTTCCGCCCCGACTGCAACGGCGAACGGTTGAACAACAGCTCCCAGCGTTCCTCCCTCCCCGGCTTCAAATCTGACGAGGTGAAGAAGCTCGTCGCCAAGTTGCTGCAGATTGATGGCCCTCGTACGTTCCCACCCATCCCAGGCTATACGCATTCCGGATCCAATTGAGCGATTCACTAACAATCTCACCTAGGCTGGCTCCCCAACCCTGGCTCTTTCCTCTACATCCGTCCCACAGTCATCGGTAACGGCCCCCACCTGGGTGTGCAAGTGCCCAAGGAAGCCCTCCTCTTCATCATCGCCGTCCCCTGGCCCGACTTCACCAAGATGAAGAAGGACTCCCAGGCCGAGCCCCCCAAGGGCCTGAAGCTCTACGCCTCTACCCCAGATACCATCCGTGCCTGGCCCGGTGGCTTCGGCTACGCCAAGCTCGGCGCAAACTACGGTCCTTCCCTGCAGGCCCACGGCAAGGCCCAGGCCCTGGGCTTCGACCAGATTCTCTGGCTGTTCGGAGAGGACCGCCAGGTCACCGAGGCTGGTGCCAGTAACTTCTTCATCATCTGGCACAACACCCAAGGCAAGCTGGAGCTTGTTACTGCCCCTCTCGATAACCAGCTGATTCTGCCCGGTGTTACTCGGCGCAGTGTTCTGGAGCTTGTGCGTGAGCGGTTGAGCGAGAACTTCGTTGGCAAGCTTGCACCGCTTGATGCTGTCGAGCGCACCTTGACCATCGATGAGATTGAGAAGGCTTCCAAGGAGGGCCGCATCGTTGAGTCGTTTGTTTCTGGCACTGCTGTAAGTTCAATTACTTTCCGTACTTTTTCCTTCGATTTAGCATAGCCTAACGTTTGCTTATAGTACTTCATTACCCCCGTTGCTCTGATCCGCAGTGGAAACACTGATATCAGCACCCTGGGTGCCAACGGCGAGCCTGCTGGATATGCCGCGCAGATTAAGTCGTGGCTCGAGGCCATTATGTTCGGCAAGGAACAGCATGATTGGGCTTACACCATTGAGGATGAGGAAAAATAGACGGATAAAACAGTTACAGATTACGGATCATAGATTTACAGGCGATTTTACGAATTTTGGCATCATGGTCGGGATTGTTGATATTGGGATTCGGTTGTACATAGATTTTGGATTGCATTCATAGACGAAGACCAGCCTTATTTCTTTTCTTTTCTTTTTTGCATATCAACGTGCTACATGGACATAAAAAAAGCCGGTGAATGCCACCTTGAAAGGGATATCAGAAGGAAACAAAAAGTTATTGTACATGTTTCATGACTGCGTAAAAAAGAGCTATAGGACACGCTCTTCTCATCTCACATCTCAACCACCATGGGAGCATACTCTCCAGTCTCATCGTCTTCATCATTCCCAGCCCAGTCCATTTCGACTTGTTCACCGTCCTCCAATTGAAGCATACCTTGGCGAACCACAGCCCCACGATGCAGCTCCCAATCGTATTCTGCTTTCACCCACTCTTCAAGTTCATCAAGCTCCGACTTCACATTTGATTCAGCATCGCCAACAAGATCATCAACCGATTGGCGAAGCTTCATGAGCAGATTGCGCAAGAAAGCTCCACCCTGGTCACCGTCAATCTCGAAAAGCCCGCCTTCAACATCATCACATCGCTGCAATTGCAATGAAAGAATCCGCAAAACTTCACTCATAAACACCTCTCGATCCAGTACCGCCCTACGAGATGTAAGGGCCAGTTCCAGAAGTCGCTTCCATTGCTGGAGACACGAGTAGTTCATCATCGTCAGCACCATGAGGAAGGTAAACTGCAACTCTCCAAGCAACTCATTCCCCCCAGAAGCCTCCCCAGCATACCGATCAATCAAGTCACCCAAAGCCCAAGACCGATCCTGAGCAGCTTCTGTCCTCTCGCGCCCAACAGCACCCTCCCGCCACGTCCGCTTCAAATCAACAGGGATAAACCCGAATTCACGCTCCGGTTCCTCCACGCCCGACCCCTCAGCCGGCGAGTCAACACCCGGGATATGATCCGCATCCCGATGGGCCGTAGAAGCAGACGTCAGCACCCACCGCGGATGACCATCCACATCAACTTCCGGATCCCCAATAATGCGCGACAAAAGTTTCGGCGAAATCCGATCTGTCAACCCAGACCAATCTCTCCGTCCACTTTCTTCAGTCCGTCCATCGTCCTCAGTCTGGATGCGAGCTTCAACCCGGGGCCGGTCTTGATCTTCTTCATCTTTTGATTCTGATTCTGATTCCGCAGGCTTGACAAGCATCGAAGGCGCAATTCGACTCCGATACTTGAATAACCCCCCACTCTGCCATACGGATCCCAGGTTCGCTTTGTGGCGCATAGTCTCCTGTTGTGCGGTGTCGTTCTCCCCATGTAGCGAAATCAGGGATTCTGTGTCTGAGCTCCATTTCCATATATAGATCTCTGGTGCTAGGGTTTGGGTTTGGGGTTTGGTATTCTGCACGACGAGCGCTGTGTCGTTGTGTCCCTTTCCTGCTGTGCTAATGTCACCGATGTAGAACCATGCGCCGCTGCGAAGGGAGAGTGTCTCTGTTGTGCCGGTATAGAGGAAGTGCCATCCTGGGGAGAGGTCGCGGATTCCGTGGAAGTTGGCGGTTGATGTGAAGGTGATTAGGTCGATTCCGACGAGTGTTTTTGGAGGGAGGTGTGGGAGGAGAATTGTTGGGGTTGGCTGGTGAGTGGCCATTGTGTCTGTCTTAGAACCCCAGGGGATTTGTTGGAGGGTCCGGTCGTGCTTGTTGGAATGGCGTGCAGATTGGAGCTTTGAGGGTCGTGCACAGATGGAAGCGATTGAGGATGCAGATTTTGATCTTGGTTCTCGAACAAAATTTGATACGCGCTAGCAATCTTATTCTGAAAGAGTGAAAGAATTTAAGTAGTTGACTTGGCTGAAGCTGAAATCTGGAGGTCGAGGCTGCGGACGTGCTATCTTTTATCGATCCCCACCAAAGCTCCCCGCCGGGTTTGCCTCGGAATCAACCACGATTCCCTCCTATCAGTTTACAATTGAGCCCATCAGGAGCCTACGAAGAGGAAAGATATATAGATCATGTCATTGATTTAGCACTACCTAATCCAACAACAAAACCCAGGAGAGTAATTTTCAGCGTATGAAAAAAATTGAAGACCAGGCGATCAAGGCCGTTCCTCGCGTTTATTCCATCCACAGATGCAGGAGAAGCCCGCAGATAGCCTCCAATCCAGCCATGCAATGACTTGCAAGGGGAAGGAAAAGACCAAGCCGAGCGCTCAGAGACGGCGACCACGGCGACCACCCTTGCGACGGGTAGAGTCGGAGGGGGTGGGGGTGACGTCCTCAATACGGCCGATGCGCATGCCGGAACGGGCAAGGGCACGGAGGGCAGACTGGGCACCGGGACCGGGGGTCTTGGTGCCGTTACCACCAGTGGCACGGATCTTGATGTGGAGGGCGTTGATGCCGAGCTCCTTGCAGCGGACAGCGACGTCCTGAGCAGCCAACATGGCGGCGTAGGGGGAGGACTCGTCACGGTCAGCCTTGACCTTCATACCACCGGTGACACGGCAGATGGTTTCGCGACCACTGATAGGGAATGTCCGTCAGTCATTATTCTTTGTATTGCGTCTTTGCGCTCGATTCCCGCGCTAATTGATTGGGGTTCGAATGCGAGCGATTTGTTTCAAGGGCGACTTACGAAAGATCGGTAACGTGGACGAAGGTATCGTTGAAGGAGGCGAAGATGCGGGCAACGCCGAAAACGAGCTTGCCTGTGTAGATAGTCAGATCTCATGATTTCCAACTTTTCGACTCAATTATTTTTTTTTCACGCAACATACCATCACCGGCGAGGGGGCCGAGAGAGACGTTCTCAGCGGCGGCAGCGGGAGCCTTAGTCCTGGGGGCCATTGCGACTGTTGTTGGTGGTTAGTGTGGATGGAATACAGAAAGGAAGAAAAAGTCGGATTCGATCCCACCTGGAGGTTGAAAAAGTGGGTGTGTGCCCTAGAGAGAATGGCGCATTTTGATTGGCTCAGGACACCAAGCGAGTGAATGCCTCAGGCGGAGAGTGTCTGCAAATGTACCCGGAGTCTAGTCGGCCCGTTGGGCGGTGAAGCTGCTAGCTCCAGTCACTATTTAAAATTTTCTCTCACCCGTCTAATTTACTTTCAACACTGCAGTCGATCTTCTCTAACTTTAATAGCACAGCTTTCAGCTTTGCGTTAGCGTTGGATGAAGACTTGCTAAATAACCTTCAGTGGTTATCAGTGTTACTAGCTTGAGAGCGACATCGCTTGCAAACGCTTTCCGGAATGGGTCGCACCAAGGAAGATGCCTCGATCGGCATCATCGGTATGGGTGATATGGGCAAGATGTATGCCCAACGCCTGAGCGATGCAGGATGGAGGTAACTCTTCACTCTCCCGTTTTTCAACAACACGGGCCCAATATGCTTGAATGGTAAGCTTTTATCTTCCCTCTCAATCAATTTCCCATCCACTTCTCTCGAATGATGACATGAGTGCATTTGGCTCGAGTATGGCTTGTCTGGCGCCATCATACCATTCTGGTTGGTGGCTCACCAGGCGGTCGTCCGTGATGTAAAAACCACGCTACCTTACTTTTTTTTGTCTGATCCTTTTCAAAACCTCACTCTATACACCTTCGCTTGACTGTTCTTCCAGAATATTCGCTAACAAGTGAAAAGATTATACAGACATGCACCGGGCCTTGCAGCTACTAATTTTCTAGACATGATATAACTAACTTCGCATCTGATGTTAAGGATAAACGCTTGTGATAGGCCTGAGAATTATGAATCTTTAAAACAAGAGTTCGCGTCTCAAGTACGTCCCCCGGCTGGGATTATGCCACTCAAATAGCTCAAGAAGCTCATTGTATATAGCAAGGAGTCACCATATTTCCCAATGGACATCTCGTCTCAAGACTTAGCGATTTCATTCTGTACAGTGTAGAGGCTGGAGTCATTGACAAGGTTGTGGCACAGTACGGGCCATGTATGTGTACAACCAAAGCCATTGGTCTTCTAACCCAAGTCCTTTCTAACTTCCATTTGAAGCAACCAAGGTCGGTGCTATCGTTGGTGGTCAAACATCCTGCAAGGCCCCGGAGCTTGCAGCATTCGAAAAACATCTTCCCTACGATGTAGAGATTGTATCGTGCCATTCACTGCACGGCCCCAAAGTGAATCCGAAAGGCCAGCCCCTGGTATGGCCCACCCCATGTGGGATTGTACACCATCCCAAGGAAACTTTGGTAACAGTGATATAGGTCCTCATCCAGCACAGAGCATCCGACGAAAGCCTCCAATTTGTCGACTCCATTCTATCCTCATTTGGATCCCAGCATGTCTATCTCACCGGCGAGATGCATGACCGCATCACCGCAGACACTCAGGCTGTCACACACGCTGCCTTCCTGAGCATGGGAACGGCATGGCAGGCCAATAACCAGTTCCCTTGGGAACATGGGCGCTGGGTGGGCGGCATTGAGAACGTCAAGATCAATATTACTCTGCGCATCTATTCGAACAAGTGGCACGTCTATGCCGGACTCGCCATCCTCAATCCGGCAGCGAAACAGCAGATTCGTCAGTACGCCGAGTCGGTCACTGATTTGTACAAACTCATGATCGGAGGACACAGAGAAGAGCTCAAGAAACGAGTGAAGGCTGCCGGCGCTTCGGTTTTCAAAGGTGGCTTTGGAGGACAAGATCTGTTGTTGAAGGATGAGGTCCTTGATCGATTCTCTCTGTCCAACCGACCGCGCGAGAAGGCACCGCCAAACAGCCATCTTAGTCTGCTTGCCATCGTGGACTGTTGGTCGAAACTTGATATTGTTCCATACGATCATATGATCTGTTCCACACCGGTATGTCACCCGCTAGGAAGATGGGATCTCTAGGTTATAGTTGTATTAACGTCTTGTAGCTTTTCCGCCTGTGGCTAGGTGTGACTGAATACTTGTTCCGAAACCAAGATCTCCTCGATGAGGCATTGGATACTGCAATTGATGACAATACATTCCGCTCGGATGATTTGGAATTCACATTTGCTGCACGGGTATGTTTTGTAGAATCCCCCGCGTGCTTGTGCGAGTCATAATGTTTTTTCCGGCTCGATACTAATATGTTGTTTGAACTTCTCTTAGGCATGGTCTGACTGTGTTTCCTTTGGTGACTTTGAGTCCTACCGTCACCGATTTGAGCGGATCGCGCAGTACTTCTCGCCGCGTTTCCCCGAGGCTGCCAAGCTTGGCAATGAGATGATGAAGACCATCCTGGAGAAGACATCTTCCAGCAACTAATGAACGTTAACGGTGTATGATATTTGTGCGAGCACATTCTATCAATATGAGTTCGTGACCTAACTAGAGGCAAATGGTGGGATATTGGCCTGAGGATTCGTTAGATGAATGGCTTTCAACACTAGGGATAAATTGAATGACGTCCATGGCAAGGACCATGCCATCGATTAAAGAATACATCAAAAACTCTCCATATATGTTGTAGTAGTAAATCAAAATAGCTTCCCTAACTCTCCTCTAGCTAGAGGCGATAAGATTCCTTAGTCAGCAGTTTGTTTGTCCAGCCAAGAGATCTGGTTGAACCGAGTACCTCGTAGTGGGACAACGAGAGCACTCTGACGATCACTGCTGTGTTCATTCAGATTGACATTTGATCACTCCCGACCCATTTAACCAGGTGGACATGGCCACGATCTCCCTCTGATCATCAAGCGACCTGTGACTGCGCCCCTCCCTTACGCTTCCCCATACTGCCCTTGCTCCGCTCCGCTCGACCCTCCCGCTAAACAAGCGACCTCAATGCAGCCATCCGATACTCAGGACACTTGCGACAGGTGATAGCGAAGCCGACACGGCTAGATGGAGCTCTATGGCTTCCGGGCACAACTCAGCATACTCCGCATCGACCCAGCATCGTGCACTGGGTGATGGACGCTCCTCGTTCAGCCAGGATGGTGGCTCTGCTGACGGGAGCTGGCAAGATGGCGTCCCACGGATTGGACGAAACGGACGATCCGAGTCTGGAGGTAGCAGCAATATGGGTGGGCGCGGGGGGTCTTTGGTGCCCTCATTGACACCCTCATTAGGACCATCCATTGGTGGGCCAGGCAGCTTCAGCTCGGAGCTCAAAAGCATGACTTCACGCAGTGTGACGCCCCGGCCCGACGGCCCGTATAACAGACGGGCTAGCAGATCGATTGGCGAGGACGATATTCAAACCACCGAGGAGCGCCAGGCTTTCCTTCGAGACAGGATTGCGAAGGAGATGAAGATTAAGAGCGGAACCGAGAACATGCTGGAGGCGCTGCTCGCAAAGCCACCCAAACAAACAAAAGAACAGCGTCTCAAGGTGGAATCGGAATTGAATTCATCTAATCGCAAATTGGTCGAATTGCAGCATGAGCTAGAGGAAGAGATATTACGTGCGCAGGCGCCGACATCAACTCCCCCACGCAGCAGTCGCCTATCGAGCCTCTTCCGAGCCAGCCCAATGCGCTCACCGACTCGAAGCAAGGATGGCATTGGATCTATCAATGGTGATGGAGAAGAATATGGCGATGGCGACATGGAGTCACCGACTTATGTCCTCTCGGAAACACTACAGGCGTTAGAGATCGAGGGGATGTCTCCAGATTTCTATGTCGAGCGCGCCAATAGCCTAGTTGAACTGTTCAAACGGCATCCGACATTGAAGTATGACCTTGCATGGCCCGTTTTTGGCCTTCGGGTTCAGGTCATGCTTTTGAGTGACAGTAAAGAGGTGGTAGCTGCGGGTTATCGCCTGACACGCTATGCCATTGCTGATCGCAAGTCTCTCCAAACAATCCGAGCACTACATACCGATGAACTTGTGATCTTATCTCTGGTGAAAGAAACAAAAGCAAGCATTGAAAGGGAACAGGCTTTGAAATTCGTGAGAGCGTTCCTAGATGTCAAAGACGGCGTTCGAGAGATTTCACGAGCCGTTGTTCGGACCATTGTTGCTGTTGCTGAGCATCATGAAGATCGTCTCCGGAACATTTCAATCATGACCGTGGCTGAGATGTTGGTCAAAGACCCACAGCTGGTTGCTTCTGCCGGTGGATTTGCTGCTCTGCATGATGCACTTGCTGAAGGAACATTTGGTGCCTCCGAGTCTTTGATATCAAGTTTTCTTCATGTTGTGGACACCCCCCGAAGCCGAAAGTTTCTTCAAGGATCTGAACTGGAGGCTGTTCTCACACCTTTCACGGATTCCTTATCCGATACACTGCGCAATGGCCGATTAAAATCTGCAGCGCGAGCAATTTCTGCAATGCTCAAGACCTGGCCCGGGCTGGTTATCCTTGCGAGACACGACTCACAGCCGTTGCGTTCCCTCCTTGATTCACTTCATTATAACGATCCTATAGCCCGTGACCTGATCATGGAGCTATTATTCGACGCATTGCGAATAAAGCCTCCATCGTGGTCGTCATCTTTCCTTGCGGGCAGGCGACTCACGACCTATGGCAGAGTCTCGAACCTGCGCTCTGATGCTGAATCATCAAGGCTTTCCCGCTCTTTCCAGGATGCCGGTAGTAACAAGTTTGATTTGACTGCTCATTTCTCTACTCTCATATTGGCGGGCTTGGTCGATGCAGGGCTTCCGAGGGTATGCTTTATTTCATTTACCCTATCGTGAGAGCATAACTGACCATTCTTAGGTTCTCTCCGATGTCATCGACGACGAAACAGATCTGTCTCTCAGACGTAAAGCAACCTTGCTATTAACAGAGGTGCTCAAGCTTGCCCATCATTCTTTGCCCCAAGCCGTCAGTGCAAGCCTTCAAGTGCTCCCACATCTAATCCCTCCCGCTATCGACTTTGAAACTGAGAACCACGACCTTTCAACTGCAACTATCTTCCAAATAGACAGCATTAATCGGACATTGGCACGCTCTGGCGGATACCCCAGTGGACAAGGTCGATACAACATGGAGACTGATCTCTCGGCTTCTCTACTTCCCGTTGAACAGGGAAAGGACAAGATGAGTCCTTCTATGGATGAAACCCAATTCCGCAATGCCATCCTAGAGACCCACGTTTTAAACACCGTCAACTACAACAAATGGAAATGGGACATTATTCACCGCTTGGTGGAAGGCCCTCTCACAAATCCAAAGAGAATGGACGAAGCAATCAAGGGCTCTAAGTTCATGAAACGACTCATTGGCTTTTACCGGCCCTTCAAGTACCGTTTCGCCATGGCTTCAAACTCCAAAGCAAATCAACGATATGTTCGAACCGGTTGCGTCCTCATGCGCACTCTCGTGGCGACTCCTGAAGGCACCAAGTATTTAGCCGAGAACAAATTTCTTCGCCAGGTTGCGGAGTGTCTCGCCCAGTTGGACCGCATGAGTGGATTGACATCTGCATCGCCGCTCTTTTCCCGAGAGCAGATGGCCAGTACTTTAAGTGGAGGCTACTTTGCAATGCTGGGAGCGCTCAGTGCTGATGTGAACGGGCTACTCATGATGGAGAGGTGGCATATGCTTAACATGTTCTATCACATTATTGAGCTTCAAGATCGGAATGACCTCATTCAGACACTGTTAGGAAACATGGACTACAGCCGCGAAAGTCATCTCCGGGTCATGCTCTCCAAGGCCCTGACAATTGGTTCCAAGGAAATCCGAATCTTTGCAACGAGACTCCTCCGCAAATATGCCGTCGGAGATGTATCTCTCTCACCTCATGTGGCGATTGGCAACGCGGAATGGGTGGTCAAACTTCTCGTCACCCAATTGTACGACCCTGAAGTTACTGTCTGCCAAGTTGCGGTGAAGATTCTGGAAGAAGCGTGCAACCAACGGGATTATCTCGAGTTTGTGGTCAAATGTCGGCCGTCCCTTGATCACCTAGGCGAGATCGGTGCACCGCTACTTCTCCGGTTCCTGTCGACCTCTGTAGGTTATCACTATCTCGATGGTCTTGACTACATCACTCAAGAGATGGACGACTGGTTCCTTGGTCGCAACGACAGCTATGTTGCTCTCGTTGAAGCCGCCCTTTCCCGAGCTTACGTTGAGCAACCGCGACGCAATAGCCTTGTCCCCGAGGATCTGGTGGACCTTCAAGACATTGGGTTGGTACCTCCGCATTTCTACCGAGAACTTGCACGAACTGCCGAGGGGTGTAAATTATTGGAACAGTCCGGCCATTTCAATGAATTTGCCTGGACGATTCGTGACTTCAGGCTAGATGAAGAAGACAATGAAATGCTTCTCAAGGCTAAAGGATGTTTATGGGCCGTGGGTAATGTCGGCTCAATGGAGCTGGGAGCGCCATTCCTAGATGCCGATATCATTCAACGGATAGTGCAAATAGCCACCAGTGCCGGTGTTCTTACCATGCGAGGCACTGCCTTTTTCGTTTTGGGCTTGATTTCTCGCAGCCGCCACGGACTCAAAGTCTTACGGGATCTAGGGTGGGATTCCGGTGTTGACCAAAAGGGAGATTCGCTGGGTCTTTGTCTCCCTACTGATTTCCGAAAGTTGTTTTCGGTGGGTGTCTTTCGTCCACTTGCTTTAAGTTTCCTTTTACTCATTCTTCCAGATCTCCTTCCCTGGCTTTGATCAGAACCTGAAGCGCACTCCAAAGGAGAAACTCAGGGAAGCCACTACAGACGCTGACCCCGGGAACCAACGAATCCTAAAGCTGATCGTTGATATGGGTAACACTGTGCTCTCTAAGCGAGCCGCGTCTGATCTTCATATGTAAGCTCTTAATCTTCTGCGACTTTGTCTTCTTCGCTCACAAGTTTTTTCCAACAGCATTAAATCCAAACAACCCGAGCGATTCCACCAAACTCATCTCTTCCGCAAAACCCTCTGCATCCTGGAGAGTCACCACTACAGGCTCCCAGCTCGACGATTCGCCTTAGACTTATTTGACAAGAGTGTCATGCGGCGAATTGTTTTCGATGAAGACACTGATTCAGAATCCGAATCGTCAGCGACTTCTCAGTCAGACTGAACCCTCGGCCCTTTTCATCTTATTTTCACATTCTTCTCTTCCTTCCGATATACCCTGCAATTCGGTTGATTGGGTGTCTGGTTTTTTGTATTCTGAGCGACGATTTATGCATGTCCAATCTACCTATGGCTTCCCACAACTTGGATGTCTCGTCTGACCCGACGAGTTTCAATTCTATGTGGTGTTCTACACATCTCCACATAGCATAGCAGTACCTTGGAAATGAGATATGACTTGCTATCACCCCATGCGTAGCTCAGATGTTGACATAAGAAATATCCTGGAGAGTATATAGTCTAAGTACGTAGGTAGAGAGATGCTGCCCATATATAGAGGACGTCCGACCGTGTGACACCTCGGGTTGACCTGATCCGATTATCTAAAGTTGACCCGCTCCAGCTCCAGAGCGGAACCCCAACTAAGCTCCCTCATTTACCGTTCGCCACCAATCTCGATTCTGTCCGATATCCACGAAAGGGCCATGGAAGATGTACAGCTCTTGTCCCCGATAACCGACTCGACTGAGGCCGACCCAATCCCAACCGCAATGGAGAGCTCCGACGTCTTAAGCTCCGAAGAGCATGCGTCTAGCGATACAGTAGATCGCCCTCACCTCGTCGTTCGCTTGATCCAATGCCCACAATGCTCGCGCCCATTACAAAGTCCGGTGCGGTTACCATGCGGAAATTCAATCTGCCGGGAGTGTTTGCCCCCCGCTCGGCCGCGGACGGGTGTCACTTACCCCGTGGCCAAAGGCAGGGACCAGGAGTTTACCTGCTTTTGGCAAGGAACGGAGGCCTGTGTGGGGAATCACTGTGTTGCGGACTGTGGTGCCGATGTATTGCTTGGGAAGTTGGTGGATCTGTTTGGTGAGGTCCTGGGGTCGGAAGCAAATGACGCGCTTCAAGATTCGCCCACCGACCACCGACCAACAATGCAATGGAAATCTCATGCCGAAGGTCAGAACGAAAGCGCATATTTGCAACGACAAGGGTGGTTGGAAGAGATCTATAATCTAGCACTGAAGGGACTGTTTCCGGTTGATGCATGCGACGTCGCATATGGGGATTCTACAGCTTCCGACGGAAATATCAACGAGCAGGATCTCATTGTTTTCCAGACACTAATGGAGAGTCTCTGCTCTGAGTTGGACTGCCAGGTTTGTTACTCGCTCATCCTCGACCCGATGACCACGCCCTGTGGTCATACCTTTTGTCGAAAGTGTGTTGCGCGGGTCTTAGACCATACCGATCTGTGTCCTATTTGCCGACGAAAGCTAGGCATGCCAAAGGCCCTACAAGAAGAGCCCATAAACCAAGCAGTAGCACGGATCGTGGACCTCTTTTTGCCCGATCAGATTGCTGTGAGGCGGGAGACCGACGATCAAGATGAGATTGTCCCTGAAAATGAGACAAACCTACCGCTCTTTGTGTGCACATTATCCTTTCCGACAATGCCAACCTTCCTCCATGTCTTTGAACCGAGGTATAGGCTGATGATTCGACGGGTTGTCGCAAGTGGAAATGGAAAGTTCGGTATGGTCATGTACAACCGAGGCAGAGTACAGCCAGGTCAACCTGATGACGTACCTTTCATGCAATATGGAACGCTTTTGATGATCGAGCGTTTTGAAGCTCTTCCAGATGGCCGCAGTCTCGTGGTAGCTACTGGCGTGTCGCGGTTTAAAATCATCGACTCGGGAATGCTGGATGGTTACTACGTTGCCAAAACAGAGCGTGTGGATGACATCTCGCTAGCGGAGGAAGAGAGAATCGAGTCGATGGAGACCTCGACAGGCAGTGTGGCTGCCTCCTCGGCAGCAAATGCTTCTGATGTTCCATTGAATTCGATGTCAACTCAACATTTACTCCTTTCAGCAAGGGAGTTTATCAGCAACCAGCGCATATCCGGTGCTCCTTGGCTTCACCCGCGTGTCATGCTGGCATATGGGCCTATTCCTATTGATGAAGCCCGCTTCCCATGGTGGTTTGCAAGCATTTTGCCTATCTCCGAGGAAGACAAATATCCTATACTCGCCGCTACAAGTGTCCGAGAGAGACTGAAACTCTCAGCAAAATGGGCAAGACAACTTGAGTCTCGAGACTGGTATGTTTGACGTCTGCTCTCTCTTAGTTGATATTCTAACATGCTTGAATAGGTCTACCCGTTCATCGATCTATTCTGTCTTATGACTATCCGTTCCTCTTCTCATATTCTGCATCATACCTCTAGTATTGAGGCCCCTATCAAGCTTCTATACTACGATATCACCGAACTTTCTCGCATCAATCACAGGATTTTCCCTCTCTGTTTCGGTCTCTTTCGGTGACTCTGGTGTTTCGTTTTCCGGAAGTAGCCCACAAATCCCCAATCGAGGTGATCGAACCCAGGATCATGAGCAGGAAGACCAGAACGAGGGAACGAGTATTCCCCAGGGATTTGTGATTCTTGCCTTTTTGGCGATCTTTCTTGCTCAGGTGGGAATCAACTTTCTGCATGCTGTCCGGAATGGACGACGCAGGCGACGATTTTTGGAAATGCAGTTTCCACAGCCATTACCCCAACAAAATCAGGGACAAGACCGCAATTTGAACCGAGAACCTGGGAACGATACAACTCCCAGCGATGAGATTGCACGAGCTGATGCAGAGGAGCCACCCGTCACGGAAAATGACCCTGGGGCTGGATAATGGATTTTTAACACATGTCCAATCCCCAAATGTCGCACCATTCGAAACTTATACATCTCTGAAATTTGCCATCTCACAATCACTATACCCCCTTTTGACGAAGCATCACGATGTATTTTGTTATGTCCATTTATTGCCTAGCCTTTGTTTCAAGATTGTTGTATATAATCATATTGCTTGACGTTGGAAATACTGATACCACTACTTCTTCTACCCCGAACGTTCGACTTTCTGACAATTCGTCAATATAAGTTCTTAACCTGGTTTTGCGGCTCTTCCCACGGTCTGTCCCCATAGTCCTCGCAAGTTCTATGCCAACACATCTGATATCACGGGTTAATCCGCTAGGCCATTGCCGGTTAAATCCTCCTGCGTCAGACGCCACGGCTTGGCTCCGGGCTTTTGCCCACGTCTCTCACCATTCATATTGTAACACGTCAACCTGGCAACGTTTTGGCTGAGTATATCTTATGATTTTTGGTCCAATAGCTTTTGCTTGCACGGCTTATCCTCGGAATATCCCCATGCTATGGCCTTGTAATCCATTTCAATGGGGAGAGAAAGGAATGATACCAAGACTGAACACGAGATGGTGCACCCTGAACCCTTAAGGGACAAGGTGCGGGGTGAGTCTCGACTGTTGACTTATTGAGGCTCAACTTGTCGAACATATAAGGTCCTCCAAATCTGAAGTTCCAAGTTGAATTATTCAACCTGCGACAGAGATCCCTTTCAAATAGGCTTATAGCACATACATCTCACCAGCCGCAGTAAGTCCTTCTTTTACCCATCAACTTCATACCTTGATATTTATATTCCAGAGAAGACCAAAATGGCGGTCTACACTTGCATTCAATGCTCAGGCGATGTCCACATCCGAGCACCGTAAGTATAGACAGGTACTCCCTTAATACCAGCAAATAGCTTACAGAGCATAGCTATTGCGGCATGTGTCGTCAAAACGACTTCTGGTGCGGAACTTGTAGTGGGACAGGTTATGCAATGTGTACTTCTTGCGAGGTAACTGTTGATAATGTCGACGAGGATTTGTCTCCTTCGAGTGATACGGAAGAGACAACACTTCTCTTGCCTTTAACTTTGCGCAATCTTGGAAGTTGAACGTGCAGGCTCGGTTTCTGGTTCAAGTGTGTAGTTTCAAATTGCAAGCATCCTAGTATCATTGAATTTGAGGACATCAAATTGCTCGACTGTGAATAAAATCTTTTCTCAAAGTAGGCCCAAGCACAATGAACTATACTGTCCTCGAAGCGGCAATTGATCCAGGAAACCTAGATAAACAAGGACTGAGAATATATATGTAATATACGATGGCATTTATTTGGAGGCTTCTTACCCGGCAATTTATATTTCTCTGTCGACTCACACAGATCACACCAATGAGTCTGGCTTGTTTGAACCGATGCCATCGTCCAGCGGTATATCAGAAGAGGTATACAACACACAGCCTGGTAAGACACAAGTTCTTCATTTCATACTAAAGCAGAAGATGTATCAATAACCCGCAAGGTCTAGAAATATCAAACTACAAGCATAAAGTATTTATACAAGCACACACTCTGTCTTTGATATTACCCAAATCCTGATTATGTAATCTCGTGTACTTGGCCGCGTCTTCTTCATCAACCGAATCTCGAACAGCAAACAGCGCGCCATGAGCTCAATTTGATAATAAGACCGAGATATACAGATAAAGTCTAGCTTCAATTGGACCTCGAACCCGTTGATATACCGAACAACCCCCAGGGAACCATGACATCGCTCTCATTGTCGCTAGGCCCACCGGCCTTAGTCCGACTACACGATGCATTGATATGCCTGTCTAAATTCAGCGAAACAGTCGCCATAGAGGCAGAGCCTGGGATTGTAAGTGATGTTGCCACGCGAATGATGGATTGAGTCCAAATCTCACAAGTGAGTGAACATACATTGGCTAATTGTGTCCCCAGCTTCGTCTGAGTGTTCTTAATTCAACCAAAACGGGCTTTGCGTCCTTCGCATTCGAGAAGGAGGTATTCTTTGAAGCGTATTCTTTCAAGTCCACTAATGGTGGCCGAAGTGGTCGGGTCTCCATGGACCGGTTCTTCTGCCAGATCTATATCAAGGTATGTAGATAGATTGTCCCTGTTAAGTCGATCTGTTCTTATGCGTGTTTCCGAGTGTCTATTGGATTTGATTTGTTCAATGCTGATACGATCCTAGGCGCTTCTTTCTATCTTCCGAGGGCGAATTGATAGAGACAAGGACACGGCTGTTGAACGCTGTGACATAGAATTACATGAAGATCTGCAGCAAACTGAATGTAGATTGACAGTGAAAATGATCTGCGGGCTAGGTATGCCTTCGCATACATTCATGCTCCTTCTTAGCTACGATTTTCTGACTCTCTATCTAGGCGTGATAAAATCATACAAGCTTACTTATGAGCCCGCAGAGATCCAGCATGCTGTCTTTGACAAATCCAAAGCTACCAGCATGTGGGCTGCAGATCCACGCTTCCTGAAGCAGCTCATTGAGCACTTCAGCTTGTCTGCCGAACAACTAGACATGTACTCTGATTCCGGCCGAGCGGTGTTCACGAGCTTCACAACAAAGATCACCGAGGGCAAGGGTATATTGACTGCACCTTTCTAATTCCAATTTTCTCTATGTACTAACTCTCTCACAGAAGTACTCAAACACCCAGTCCACACATCCGTAGCAGCAGACAAGCGCGACTTCCAGGAATACCTAGTCGAAGAGAACATGCATGTTGCAATCAACCTCAAAGACTTCAAAGCGGTAGTCGCACACGCCGAAACGGCAAACGTCACTGTAACAGCACGGTATACCAGACCCTGCAAGCCTCTGCAACTGCAGTACCAATTCGAAGGCGTCAACGCAGAGTTCACGGTCATGACCCGCGGCCAAGCAGATAGCGACGACACCCCTGCCTCAACACGCGCGACAATCCCACGACAGACGCCCGCGCCTATCCCAGTATCAGCAGAAAGGTCTCAGCCATCTGCGACACCAAGTATGCAGATGCCTCCGCCGCCACCGCGAGCCAGATTGATCCGTCCTCTCACTGGACAGTCGACGCAGGAGAATTTGAGCCAGAGGGCTAGTACGGAGCGGCCGTTGGCGTCAGGGCTTTCGATGGAATTTGATAGCCTCTTCGTCCCTGCTGATGATGATCGACAGTGGGATGAGATGAATCAAGAAGAGGAGCCGCAGGATATTCTTGGGTGGGATGCGTCGGGAACACAGGTATGTTTGAGTTCCAGTGGTTTGGTGTGTATGGTTGCTGATCAGATGAACAGGACGCTTTCGGAGTACCCCTTCGGGATGCAGAGCCTGCAATCTCAAAAGGAAATGATGCAGAAGAGCCAGGCGATGAGATGGGTCTTCCGCCAACACAGCGATTGTCCCAGGTATGTTGGTCTCTGAAGTTGGGAGCGTAACAAACATATGCTGACAGGTGAAGGTTCGACAATTCGGTCTTTTCGACTGAAACTTCCACCTTATCAAGGGAACTGCTGTTCAAAACATCCTGTGGTCACTGCGTTCGAAAAAAGAACACATCATGTCACAATCATCCAACTAGTCGCACACCCTGCACCAACCCCAACAACCTCCCCATCCACACCCTCAGGGAGCGAAATCACATTATACCTACCCGACACATTCCCCTGGGGATCTGTATCCGGTCCACAGTTCCCATGCTCACCCCATCCAAACGCCGCAACCCGACCATCCCCAAGAAGCGCAAGGACATGCTCACTCCCAACAGCAACCCCAACCGGCGTCGGCAAATCCAGCGGCGGAAGTTGCCCACGATCATTCCGCCCCCAAGCAACAAGCGACCCCGAACCCTCAACTCCAAAACCATCCCTCCCCCGAGATCCAGACCCATGCACATAAACCCCATGCCAACTAGCTCCAATCCTACCTCCATCACAAACAACCCCCATACTCTCCCCCCCTCCATCACAAGCCAACTGCCGCGGAACCCTCAAAATCCCCCACCTATTCCCCCCATCCCCAAGAACAACAAACCTCCCCTCCCCCCAAACAACCGTAAACTCCCTCCCACAAACAACACCCTCCGCTAAAAACGGCACCCCAATCCGAACAGGCACATAAGCAATCCTCCCCTCCATATTCTCCCCCCCAAGCTGCCCCTTCCTAGCAGCACCCCACCCATAAACGCCCCCACCAGAAAGCACAACAACCGAATGCGCCATCCCACTCGCCAACCCCACGATCTTCTCCCCATCAGGCGGAAAAGAAGGCATCAAAGTCCCCACCGCAGAAAGCGTCGGACCGAGTCCCAGCTCGCCCCGTGGCGACGAGCCAAAGACATAGATATTCGAATCAGAGGCGGCGATCGTCCCCTCCCACGTCGCGGAGACGTGTCTGAAGATGATCCCGGGGGGCCCCTGCAGCTGGCGGAAACGCAGGATGTTCGGGGATGGAGTCCCGCAGCGGCCGTCGGTGTTGCAGCCTGCGGCGTAGATGGTGCCTGAGGCTGTGAGGAGGAGGGTGTGGTTCCCGCCTGCGGCAATGGTGGTGATTTTTTCGAATGGGGGTTGGGGCTGTTCGAAGAGACATTGGGTTGGGGTTGGGGTGTCGTCTTCGTGGTTGATGCCTAGTTGCCCGGAGCCGTTGGAGCCAAAGGCGAAGAGTTTCATGGTCTCTCTCTTTTCTTTTCTTTTCTTTTCTTTTCTATGTTTATTTTTTTTGAGGGTTTATGTTTGGGGTTTCATGGGGGATTGGGTGGTGTTTATAGATTGATGCCCTGTATGTCCATGGCTGAAAAGATAGCGGGGTTAGTCAGAGTTTCTGCCTCGGGCGAGATATTATGGTTGAGTCTTGATTCTATTTTTTTTACTGAAGTTCTGCTCTGGAAGGTTGTAAAGATGGTAGAAATATGTCCATTCGGAGCCAGTGCAATATGTGGTATCAACATCTAAATACAATCACGCGACAACCCGCTCCATGCATCAAGCAATCATGCGCCCATTTCATAAATCAATGCAGGTTTCAGAAAAGCGACTCGGTATATATGCAGCAAAATTTTTGAAGAAAGCAAGAAAGGAATTAGGTATATACTGAGAAGCGACTTCGCTAACGCTTCTCATTCGAGAAATTGTCCTCGGACTCGCTCTCGGCGGGCGGAGGCAGAAGGAAGTTGTCCTGCTTGGTGACCTTCTTCTCCATACCCTTGAACATAGGGCTGGTACGGTGGAAGTAAGTGTGGACATGACCTTCCATGAGGGAGTCGTCGGTGTCAAAGGTCTCATCGTTTTCACCCTCCTTCTCGGCATATTTGGATGCCATGGCAGACTCCCACTGGGCGCGGTACTCCTCGACCTTTTGCTGGTAGTCGAGCTCGGCATCGTAGAAGCGGCCCTTGCGCAGGATGTAGCGCTCGTACCAGGAGAGATGCTTGGGGTGCACGGCAGGACCGTGGTATTCCTCCTCGCGACCATCGCGGAGACATTGCCAGCGGCGCTCCTGCTCCTTGAGGTCGAGACCAGTGGTATCGGGAAGGAAGAGGGCGGTGATCACCGCGCCGGCTAGACCGAACCAAGGCACGACATAGAATTTGGTCTGCGTGTCGATGTAGTTGTACAGGACGGCCGCCAACAGGGCACCGGCCTTACCCCAGGCAGCGGACATGCCGTGAGCGGAGGCACGGATCGGAGTGGGGAAGACCTCCGCGGCAACCAGGAAGGAGACGGAGTTGGGTCCAAACTGGTTGAAGAACGAGCTGAGGAAGTACATGGTCTGGAAAGACTTGATGTTCTCGGGGCGGCGGTAGTATTCGAAGTTGAAAGCAGGGACGATGAACAGAATGAAGCAGAGCATGAAGCCGATGATCTGCATCCACTTGCGACCGTACAGCTTGTTGTCGATCAAGAACGAGGCCAGGTAGTATCCGCACAGCGACACACCGACATTGCACAAGTTCCACAACCAGGTGGGCATGACCGAGTCGGAGTGGGGGCTGATGACCTTGATGAACTCACTCTGGAAGAGCTTGTTCCCGTAGAAGAACACATCGTTGGCGAACCAGCCGCCCGCAGTGGCAAAGATGCGGAATCCAAAGTACTTGAAGGTCAACTTCAGAGACCTGACGTCGTAGCCGGTGACGGATGACTTCTTCTTGGCAGCGGTCAATTGCTTGCTGGCCGCCTTCATGTGGTAGGCACGGTAGTAGACCAGCCACAGAGTACCGACCGCGGGAATGGCGAAAGAGACACGGTATGTCCACTGCACGGCCACGGCAGAGTAGGGGTTGTTACCGCTCCCGTGGTGGAAGCAGAGCAGGAGAATGATGAGCAGCACCTGGTTGAAGAACTGACCCCAACCCTGCATCAGGAAGGCACTGGTCACCTTGCGGCCACGGTGCAGACGATCCTCCTTGGTGGAGAT
This sequence comes from Penicillium crystallinum, assembly GCA_027569675.1. Taxonomy (NCBI): domain Eukaryota; kingdom Fungi; phylum Ascomycota; class Eurotiomycetes; order Eurotiales; family Aspergillaceae; genus Penicillium; species Penicillium crystallinum. The sequence goes on from JAPDKR010000074.1 coordinate 28,613, forward strand.
CTTGCCCGAGCCGACGGCGTTCTCCATCCCGCTGGTAGCAGTCATGGGATACTCGCCACCGACACCGATACCGTAGATGAAGAGAGACCAGGCGTAGCAGATGATCCAGCCATTCTGGGTCACACCCCAGGCGGCGGTCAACATGATCAAACCGAGAAGCATAATCGCGGCATCTTGAATCAAACCCCAACGACGGCCCAGCCTGTTTCCCAGTCAGTATTCATTCCAGGAGGACCTGGGATCCATTGCCACTCACCAGTCACCCAAGATTCCCACCAGCACTTGACCCACGATGATTCCGATGATCTCGAGGTAGTCGATAGCGTAGATCCACTGCTGGCTACACGTCGTTGCGTTCTCCCAGCAATCGGGGAAGGTCTTCTCGAAGAGCGGCTTGATGTTACCGATGGAGAAGAGCACGTAACCCTCCAGACCGAGACCCGCACCGGGGAGAACCATGTTGCGGAAGTAGTAGGAGATGGGTGAGAGCGGGTCTTCCTTGATCATGGACCAGATGTCACTCAGCTCTCGCTTGGCCTCCATATTGTTGTAGGAGGTGACGAAGCCGATCTTCTTGAAGAGAGGCAGATCTGCCCAATAAGTTCCCTCGGGGGTGTAGCTGTCCTCGGGACGGATGAGGGAATCGAAAGCACCCTTCTCATTAATATCCATATCCTCCAACGGGTTGTGATCTCCCGACATATCAGGCCCATGAGGGGCACGAGGACCGAAGTCGGTCATGATGTAGACGCGTTTGCTCGCGTGAGCAAGGATTTGGCCTCAAATAGGTTCAATTCGGAAGAATCACGAATGACGGCCAGTGGGAGAGTGTGAAGAAGAGATGGGGAGAGAAAAGAGGAATGAGGAGAAAGAAATAGGAACTCGGCCTAGAAAAAGTTGGAAAAAAATGGAAGGAACGGTGACTCTGTGGATCAGGACCTGGGGGCGTTGAAATCTCATTTTTTTCACTTTTGGACTACGGGGACCTTCCGAATGCGGATTCTCGGCTTTAAAGTGGACCGCCGTGGATCTCAGTGGAGTGCAGTGGACCCTTCCAAGAGCTGCCGGCACCCAATCAACTCAACACGTGGAGGCAGAATCTCAATGCAGATCGCCACCGCCTGCGGTTCGGGGCAGATCCCTCCCACAGTTTCGCGGGGAACGGTCTTTTGCCCACGTTCATCCCTCACCGTTCACTGTGTCATGGGCTGATCATTAGATCTTCTGAGTTGTCCACGTAGGTAGACGCAACTAGGTATTAATAGAGACAATGCCTCGGTTCTCCGTCGATGCACATCTTCTCCCACCGTGGCAACACTATATGCGGTAACCTAGATAGGCATCTGTGTTCGCTCCGAGATCGTGTGCTGGGACACGTGCCCGGTTTTCAACGAAGTAGATCGGAGGCTAAGTACATGGACACATCAATTCCAAGTACCGCCTGTACTGGGATCGGACCCAATGGACGGGACAGTCCGGACATCTTCCCTGCATGATCTCTGGCCACTCAGCGTCCCCCATTTTCCCATGTGCAAACCTGCCATCTGAACCTTAAGGCACGTGATATGACATTGCGTGTATCAACTCTCTACAGCGATGAAAGATCTCGCTACGATCAGACGAACAATGACCACAATGGACTCAACAATCATCGATGCCACCAGTGCATGAAAATCCGCTTCGATTGATACCTATCATGACATAGCTAGGCACTTAGCTACCGAGGCATCAGGTCATATCAATTCCAACCATCACCAGATCGTCAAATACCTTCCAGAACCTTGGCTAAAGCTTGCTACGCGCAATGCACGATCAAGCTCTCGGCGTCGCGGCCAGGCGTCGCCAAGGGAGCTTCAACAAGGCTTGGTCTACGACGAGGCAAGCACGCACGTGCTCACATACCGCATCGTCAATTGTCCAAACCTCCCTGCTCTACGTACGTCAGGGGAATGTCTCAGGGGCTCCCGGATCTCGGGCATTGCTTCGCTCCGCGGAGTATCAACGGAATGAAACGTCCTAGTGTATATGTCGGGACAAGATTGGTAATTGAATCGCTACGGGCGTCTCTCATTTCATCTCCGTCGATCGATATCAAACCCGGGAAAGACGGCACCCATCTTGTACATCCGTCTCGGTATTTCCGTAGAATCAGCCAACGTACATGTACCTGATGTTGATAGGTACATGGAGCTACAACTGCACTGGTGATCTGCGCACTGTCCCGAGACATCCGTTCGTCTCTGTGTTACTGTCTACTTCGGAGGGGAACTGCTCGGATATACCTACATGTATGTAGTCCAGAGGGTTACATCGGAGGTATCTCTGTTGCTACTGGAGAGCATCGTGCTCACGTGTTGCTAAGAGACGCCCGGGGGTACTAATTCCCCGTTACACATGTCCAGGGACAAAACATAACTCCGGTCGATCTTCCTTTCTCAATTCTAGTTATGGGATCCGAAGGAAGCGCGGGCTCCTGGTTTGTATACCACATTTGGTCTACTTGGCTACTCAGGGACTACCAATCGCCTGGCTTCAGTCTACAAAGCTAGATTGAGGTATATAGCTGGAATCGGTTGTCGGGATTGCTAATATATAGTATCTATAATACCAAACTACACATTTCAAGAAATCAAAAAAAAAGACACTCGAGAAAGCCTCTTTAATCGAGGTGCTGTAGACAACTTGAGAGACCGTTTGAACATGATCGAGTAAAAAGGTTGGTGCATCAGGCAGCAGGAGCGGGATCGAGTGTCCATAGAAACCATCTCTGTGTGCAATGGACAGATATATGATGTCCGATTGAAGGGTAAACGTCAAAATATACAAGAAAAGACTTGAACCACGCAAAAAGTGCATGATATTGATATTGATCTCTCCCGACATTAATATACGCATAGATTATCATAACTAGATAAATATATCCTCGAAGGTATATGCTCTAGAGAACCGTTCATCGACAACCATTCCTAGATCATCCCAATGAAAGAGAAAAAGAGAAAAGAAAAAGAAGAAAATCATGTGCAAGAAGAGACCCTCCGAGTGCATACCTAAACAGGCGCCATCTCAACCTTCTTGCCTTTAACAGACAACCACTCAACAAAGATAGGCCCAACAAGCGACAACGCACCCATAGCAACAGCAACGTAGAAAGTCTGCACGATAGCCGCATTATAAGCAACCAACACCCGATGCAGAGCATCGCCAGTAACGACAGTGCGAAGCATCGTCGCCCCAGCAGAGATGAGCTTCCCCGCATCCTCATCTGGGGCATACGTCGCCAAGTTATGAACGAGCTGGTTCTGGAAGACGTTCTGGCCAACGGAGACGAATACCGCGCCGCCCAGGGTCTGCGCGAACATGACGATGGCCGTGCCGCTGGGGATGTCTTCGACCTTGAGGGCGGTCTGGGCGACGATCATGGGCTGCTGCATGCCGAGACCTAGACCGATACCGAAGAGGGCTTGGTATCCGATCCATTTGGAGTGGTTGGAGTCTGTTTCTAGGGTGGTCAGGAGACCTGCGCCGATGGTCATGATGACTGAGGAGGCGATCATGAAGGGGGTGTAGTAGCCGCAGGCGGTGACGAGTCCGCCGGCTAGGATGGAGATGATGACGACGGCGATGATCAGGGGGAGGTTCATGATGCCTGATTTCAGGGCGGTGGCGCCCTTGATGGATTGGAACCAGATGGGGAGCTGGGGATGTTAGCGGGGATTTCGTCGGGGCAAATGGAAATCACTTACATAGTATGTCAGAACGAAGAAGGCAGCGCCCAGAGCGAGAGAATACCAGGCCGACCCCCAGATGTTGCGGTTTTTGATCAGACGCGGCGGGACGGTTGCGCGGTCTCCGGCCCAGACCTGGATGCCGATGAAGATGAGACCGAGGACGCCGAATACGACGAACAGGCCGATGATGCGCCCGTTGCTCCATGCGTATTTAGTACCACCCCATTGCAGCGCGAGCAGCAAGCTGATGATAGAAGGAAGGAAGAAGAGGGAACCAATCAGGTCTAGTTCCTTGATCGTATCTTTGAGGGTGTTCTTCTTCAGGATGGCCTTAGGGTTTGGGAAGAAGGCAAGGATAAACAGGAAAGTCACTCCTCCGATGGGAAGGTTGATATAGAAACACCAACGCCAGGTCAGATGATCGGTGAAAGCGCCTCCCATGCTATAATGAAGTCAGCATAACTCAATCGGTGAAATAGATCAGGGCATCATACAGGGGACCGGCAACGTTCGCGATGCCAAACATAGACCCAATCAGACCCGTATACATAGGTCTCTTGACCAAAGGCACGCTCTTGCTAATGATGAGGATGGAGCCGGAGAACAGACCGGCGGCTCCCAGTCCGGCAATGGCACGACCGCAGATGAGTCCGACCGAGGTGGGAGTGACAGCGCAGACGAGCGAGCCGATCTCGAAGATGAAAAGCGCAGCGAGGTAGATCCACTTGATCGAGTAGAAAGTGTAGAGTTTGCCGAACATCAGAGACACGGCACAGGTGGTCAGGAGATAGGAACTTCCATACCAGCCGACGTCGTCGAGCGAGTTGAACTGATCCGTAATCTTGGGAATGGCCGTTGCAATGATGGTGTTATCCTAGGGACATCGGGTGAGTTGGAGCAAGTATAGCGGATTGGAGATGCATACCAGAGCCACGCAGAACACGCAGAGACAGAGAGCAATGGTGATCAGACCCAGTCTCCATGAGTTTGGGTATTCTCCTTCATCTTCTGGCGTTTCAGCATCGCCGTCCTCTGTCTTGTCTTCCTGTGTTGGTTGTTTATCCAACGCTGTCTCGGGGACGGCATCCTTGGAATCCTCTTCTACTTCGGTCTGAACAGGCGTTGGAGAATCGCGAGTCGCAGATTTCTCCTCGCTATAATCATTGACCAGGAAGTTCCTTAGGGGTTCATCAAATAGAGTACTCTCTTTTTCACTGGACGAATTCGGTTGACTGCCATAATGAGAATGGCTATCATTATCAGAAGTGTCGTTCTTCTCGAGTTTGGTCTCGTCAGTCTTCAGTTCCTTTGTGTCCTCAATCTTATTTTCAATCTTGTTCTCATCTTTGGGCTCGACCGTTTCAGCCACGTCAGCCTTGGGAGATTTCGATTTGAAGGCATTGAAGAAGCCCATCTTGAACCAAACAAGCCAGAAATGCTAACAATAACAAAAGCAGACCCGGATTGAGATTTAACGAAAGTTGGGACCTTTACACATCAAGCAGGGAGACTACAGAGATTTAAAAAGAAAAAGGACAAATCAGCCCATTGGAAACACAACCAGTTCGTACAGGTCTCATCAGGAACCTTGCCTGTGGATGCCTGGGGAAAGGAGCCAAGGGCCAATCCAGGTTGCACGAAAACCCTGCGACCGTATGAAAAGACCCCATGTGGTACGTGGGATCCTCCGCGCTGCATATGCCTGTTTGTTTCTTTTTTTCGCCATCAGGCTGCGAGGGTTCGCGAGGGTCTAGTTCGCGGGCGAACCTACTAGTTTGGCAGTCCTGGACAATGTGATTATGCAACTACGGTTAGTGGCAGTGCCGAGCATATCATGAGAGGTGGGCAAGGCATTGGGAATTGTTGTCATTCGACGAGATCTGAGTCAAAAACACGCTTGAACGCGGGTGAAAATCTCGACTTCGGTTTGCCCCAGGGGGGGTCTGCAGCCAGGAGAATGCAAGGATCAGGGTGATCTATTATTTGACTGTTGCAGGGTGCTCCGTACTTCTGTCGAGGTTTTGGGTTGTGAGTACTCGCCAATCAGCGATCAGGGGGATGTGAATAGTGAATCGCCCCTTGCTCGGATTGCCCAACACAAGAACACAACTGTGACGGATTACATCGCTGTTGACGTAACGAGGAAACTCAATACGACCTGCGACCGGAGAATCTGAGTTGACAGATTCAATGCTCTCATAAATCGAAGAAAAGGAGGATCATCTCCCTGAACAAACACTTGGGAGTTTGGAAAGCGCCTTAGGGCTTTGAGGATCGACCGCTGAAGGATGACATGGCGCTAACCAAATAGGGTCTAGTGCATTGAACCATGGAACCAGAACGGAGATCGGGGTTAAGCTTGTTCTTGTGCTACGCTGATGTATCTCCGTATAACATGCGCATTTCGATTTAGCATGCATTATGCTCCATGCCTTTGAAGGTAGAAAATGATTGACAGGAGGAGTGTCAGGTTCTTCAGACTGACACGTTTTGCTTCGGTAAAACTAAGTCGCAGCCGCAATTTCCAAGGTCTGCAGGTTGCACTACAAATCTCAACCCAAGCATAATCGAACCGCAAGAATGACCGGAGATAATCGGACTCCCCTGAGAGACTTCGAGAGAAGCCCACTCTTGAGGTCATCAAGTTCCTGATTGAGCCATGACAACATTGCTACCGCCGGCTACCCAAACTCCACTTTTATTCAGGGCTTTCTTAACTCCGAAAGATCTATTCAAGAAGGACGCCAGAGAGTGTATATAAACAGGTCCTATCAAACCCCAAAGAGTCCCCATCCATCAATCCATCAATCCTCACACCAATCAAACCCTCTCTCAACCCAAAATCAAAATGGAAGATATCTTCAAACCCGCCCCAGAACCAACAACCCCTCTGGGCCGATACCGCGTCCTCTCCAGCACAGCCGGAGTGCGCGTATCCCCCCTCCAACTCGGCGCCATGTCCATCGGCGACGCCTGGACCAAAAACATGGGCAGCATGACCAAAGACCAATCCTTCGCGCTCCTCGACGCCTTCGTAGCCGCCGGTGGCAACTTCATCGACACAGCAAACAACTACCAAAACGAGCAATCAGAGACCTGGCTCGGCGAATGGATGACCGCCCGCAACAACCGCGACCAAATAGTCCTAGCAACCAAATACACAACCGACTACCGCAGCTACGCAGGCGCCGGAAAAGCCCCTAACGCCTGCGGCAACCACAAGCGCAGCATGTTCCTCAGCGTGCGCGACTCGCTCCGCAAACTGCAGACTGACTTTATCGACATCCTCTACCTGCACTGGTGGGACCATGTCACCTCCATCGAGGAGGTTATGGACGCCCTGCATATCCTCGTGCAGCAGGGGAAGGTCATGTACCTTGGTATATCGGATTCGCCGGCGTGGGTGGTCAGCGCGGCGAACACGTATGCGCGGGCGCATGGCAAGACGCCCTTTGTTATTTACCAGGGACGGTGGAATGTCATGGTGCGGGACTTGGAGCGGGAGATTCTGCCGATGGCGCGGCATTTTGGGATGGCGATTGCGCCGTGGGATGTGCTTGGGGGTGGGCATTTCCAGACGGCGAAGCAGGTGGAGGAGCGGGAGAGGGCTGGGGAGGGATTGCGGAATGTGATGGGGTCTAAGCAGAGCGAGGAGGAGAAGCGGGTGTCGGAGGCGTTGGCGGTTGTTGGGGCTGAGCATGGGGTTGAGTCTGTGACTGCTGTTGCGTTGGCTTATGTGCTTTGCAAGGCGCCGAATGTGTTCCCGCTGGTTGGGGGGCGCAAGATTGAACATCTGCATGATAATATCCGGGGGTTGTCGATTCGGCTGACGGAGAAGCAGATTGAGTTCTTGGAGGCGGCGTCTGGGTTTGATGTTGGGTTCCCGCATAACTTCATTGGAACTGATCCGAGGGTCAGTGGTCAATCGTCCTTGTTGATGCGCACTGCTGGTCATATTGATTATGTGCGGGCTCCTCGGGCTATTGGGTATGAGCCTGGGAAATAGGCCATTGGGGGGAGAAGTGTACAATATCGGTGGGATATTGGCTTAGCATTGCTTGATTCTTTGGATATTTTGTAAATTTACTCTGATAGTTTCATCAATGGCAGTGAGATTGTGAAGAAAAGACAAAAATCAAACAGGATTGGACATAGAAGTTGTAAGCTAGATCAAATGCAATGTGTTGTCACCGTGTACTGTTTCACACCGGGAAGAACCAGCAACGAGACTGTGCAACTCCGAAATAAACCAAAGTTGAATCTACACTTCCCATGTAATGTGACATGCTATGAGAACAAACAGAAAAGGAGCATAACGATCGTGGAGAACCGCTGGTAGGAAAATCCAGTGTTAGCGACCTTACTATCAAGATCCGAATCTTGATTTCAGCTGGCAGTGCTACCAATGGACGTGGATAGAGAGAAAACAGGAAATTTGTCTGGGGTATTTATTGTTAGAGGAAAGATAGCCAATGGGGCTGATTGAAAATGTAATAACCACAGGTAGGTTGACCAAGCCAGCTGTCACCTTCGGTGGAAGAAACGATGACAGTAGACTGCCATTCTGAAGGAAATGAATGAAGGTAATCATATCAAGTGTCTTAGTTTTCGTGGGGAACCTCGAGCGTCTCATCCTTGCTAGCAACGAGGGCAATCAAAGCGGCGCCAACACCGCTGCCATCCTTGGAAATGCCAATTCGGATCTTCTTATCGCCTGCAATTCCAACCTGAGGAACCTCACGCAAAGCGTCCCGCAGGTGACCCTCAAAGTTGGGGTAAAACTCGACGAGACTGCCATCGACACCGACATCAACGATATCGTCAGTCGCAAGCTTGTTGGTGTGAACAAGAATGGCAGCCAATGGAACAGCGCTCAGGCGAGCGGCACGCTTTCCGATGGCGTGCACCAAGATCTTAACGGCCTGGCACTCTTCAAGACTGGGATTTTGAATCTCAAGGTGATCCTTCAAAGCGGACTTCACGTCCACCAGATCCTTGCTCGAATCAGCCTCGACTGAGCTCAGCAGACTGGTGTCAAGGCCCCATTGACGGAAGAGCATGGAGTTTTCGGGAAGAACGACCTTAGAGTTCTTATTGGCCTTGAACAAGCCCAGATTGGCATCGCGGTGGAGAGACAGAAGCGCCCGGCGCAGAATTTCACCCAAGAACATGCCTGAGACACGCTTCTCGAACATCTGCACACCGGGGTTGTTGCTATCGGCATCGAGCTCATCATCAAATACCGTGGTAGGGAGCACGCTCATGTGGTTATCGAAGCTACCCCACTCGGCATTGATAATCATCTCACCGGTCGAGTCATCGAAGTGAGCATCCTTCATGTGCTGCAGCTTGGTGATCTTCTTGGTCTTCTCGACGTAGGCGCCGTTGGTTCCAGTTCCAAAGATGGCACCAAGGAAAGTACCGGTCTCGCCCGGAGAGGTGTATGAGCGAGCCATGAGAGTGCCGACGGTGTCGTTCACCAGCGCAGCCACGCGCACTGGCAGGTTCAATTCATCGATGGCGGACTGCAGCAGCGCGCAGACATCGTGACCCACGGCATCGGGAATGTTGAAGCCCTTGGTCCAGCGGATCAGTGTTCCGCGGTTAATACCGCACTGGCGCACGGGGAAACTGAAGGTGAAGCCTAGATCGAACAGGTCCTCTTCGTTGGTGTTCTCCCGTCGACGGAGCTGGTGGGCCTCGAAGTGCTCGTTGTGGTGAATGCGCAGGAATGATTCGATCTGGCGGGCCAAGAACAGGAACAGGTCCTTGGAGGTACCCGAGGCCATCAACTCTCGGGGAATTAGGATCTTAGATTGAGTGAGGGAGAATGTCGTATCGCCGTGCAGGAGGACCGAGCACACACGGAAGTTAGTGCCACCGAGATCGACCGCCAGGTAGAGACCCTAAAAAGACGGAAATATCAGCATCTCACTCCGGCTGTCTGTAGTCAATCCTCATACCTTCTCTGTGCCATTTGGAACTGCAGTCACGAAAGTAGGAATTTGGCTCAAAGTGGTGCCCTCGTTCTCCAAGCCCTCCTGGGACTGCTTGATGTACTCGGCAACTCCGCGCTGCACTTGTTCGGCGGGGTAATCAAAGTCGTGCGCAATGCGCGTGGCCTGGTCCAACAGTGAGGAAGACATGGTGGGACAAGTAATCAAAGTAGCCGGATGAAGGTTGAAGGTTGAAGATACCGGCTGAGAAAGAAACGAGAGCAAACAAGGTGGAAGGAATGGTTCTGAATGATCGGAGAGAAATCAGGAGTGAACAGGAAACATGAATATAAAAAGAAGTGTCCCAGGTGGGATGACGGAGGGGCTCCGTGAGGTCAGTTCGGTACCTTGGCAGTACTTCCCCTGCCGTCACCGTGACCACTATTTGCAAAGTACTCTCGAGGTATTGGTAAATTGCCGGATTCACCGGAGAGATTCCTCTTACAATTGAACCTTGCAATTACTTATTTAGCTGTATCAATTCCAATCAACAAAGACGTGGGCTGGTTTGAAAACAGTGTTTATGTGCACCGCATGCAGCAGCAGTCCCTGCATTCCTTCCAACGAACAATCGAATTTTCCATGACGACATGAAAAAATGGGCAGAAAGTAGCTGTGTGGGGAGAGATTCTCACTGGTCGATCCAGTTGAACTGCACCATTTCCCCCGACTTCACCGGTGAACCACACTGGTTAGGACCGGGGGACGGGAATATACAAAGGCACCGGACACGGAGACTGAGACATAAAGGGATACGGAGTATAAGAGCGAAGCCCTAATTAGGATGTCTGCAGATACTCCGTACTGAGCCTTAGTTGTATCTTGTACTTCTTGTACTTCTTGTACTTCTTGTACTTCTTGTACTCCGTATTATATCTTGTCTGAATTGTATGATAACTACCCAAGTGCAGACATACAACATAGAGACGATCGGGATAGTTCGGCCCCAACACGGCATTCTCTACTCGGCTCCAGAGTCCAGTCAATTTGCCCCGAACTGAATCCCGAGTGGATGTCACCCCATGGAGGATACTCACGGCTTTTCTCTTATTCATAGCTCGTTCTTTTCGTGTGTACCCATAGTATCATCTGTTTCAGACACTTTGCAATTTGGTTTAATCTAAAATTCCACATCTTGAGATTATTACTCTCTAGGTCTGATCCCATACTCAGTTAGGTGAAGTGCTTCGAGTGTATATATTAGTGACAATCATAAACTAGTATATACCATTTTCAATAGATGAATATCTTGGGATGTAGACAAATGAACAAATTGATTGGTCCATCTTACTACTTACGAGCAGGATAATACAACTTATTCAACATATTCAACATATTCTCGTTTTTTCTTGTGGACATGCCATGTAAGAAGAAAAATAGCAAAGTTCAACTGACATTCAACCAACCGTCCTATAGCATGGGATCATGATATTCATTGACAATATTCTGCCTTTAAGCTCCTCCACGGTCATGTTGTCACTAACGTAATATACATAGCATATGGTTAAGTCTACAGCACAAAGAGCATCCCCCTTCAGTGGTATTTACTAAGCTGATGTCCAAAGTTATTGTAGTTAAAGCGGAAGAGTATAGACTCTCATCATACGTAATCCGCTCATTCCAGGCTGAGTGATGCTCACAACCGTGTTTGCTGTGCGAAATGTGGGCGATGCCAAACCTTTGGCTGGTGGGTAAAACGTATTCTTTGTCAAAACTTTGAATTAAGACGCCAGATTCTTGAAATGGGTCAGAGCTAGATCCAATATTTCAAACTCCAATTTCCAAACTCAACAGTGTATGAGTGACGAGGTGCCCTTGACTGCCAGGTATCTGGCATCCGGAGGTCGGAACCAAGGATGACTAACATCCAAACACGTGACCTCCAACATCGTCCGAACCGATCGGGATGTGAGCGGGCATCTCGAATCACCATTGTCAATCGATCTTCACAGGACTCGTCCTCTTTGCTGAAAATGGGTGCTGGAAACTCGAAGCCTGAGGCCTCAGCTGGCTCACAACATGTGTTCTCCAGGTATCTACTCTCCGACCTCGATTTGAGCTTCCGCGGCATTTGGTGTTTGATGGCCGAGGGAATAGGAACTATCTTCCAATTGGCACCAATTGAGAAGAACAATGCCGTTCTCCGAATCAGACCTCTTCCCCAAGAAGATACTGCCATCTGCGACACCGCGGAGCCCATCCAAAACCTGCCAAAGCCGACGCTAACCTGACCACGCACAGCAACTCTCCCGTCCAATTCTCCTCCAACCTAGTGGAGGCCCTCCAATCGAACTCAGAGGTAAGGAACAAACCCAACCAAAATCCCCAAGCCAAGAAACCCCCATCTAATCCACCACCCAGTCCGACTCCACCCGCACCAAAGCCCTGGAGCTGGAGATCCAGAACCGCGTCGCAGAGGAGCTGAAACGCATCCGCGAACGCGAGCAGCAGACCCTCGCCGAGATCGAAAAGCGCATCTCCGAGTCCAAAGACACCACCTCCCTGCCCATCACCGCAGCGACCGCGCCCCTCGCCTCCACGGGCTACGCCGGCTCGCTGAATCTCGACGCCCCGCGGATCCCCTTCGCCGGCCGCCACCACGACCCTGTGCCCGCCGTGTCCGCGCCCGAGCCCGTCGAACAACCCGTCACCAAGCGCGACATCTCGCGGGACTCCGTGGCTGCGGAGATCGAGCAGCTGCGCACTAAGCTCGATGGACGGAGGAAGCTTGCAGAGATGGATGATGGCGTTGCTAAGGCCCGTGCGGATGTTACTAGCTGTCTGCAGCTGAATGACCGGCGGCCGTTGAACTGCTGGGAGGAGGTGGATGCTTTCAAGCGGGAGGTTGCGCGTCTGGAGGCTGCTTTCGTGGATCGCATTGTGGGTTAGATTGGGTACGGAAATACAGTGGCTTGATATGAAGTCTCAACGTTTGTTTTTTTGGGTCCTGGTTTTCGTTTTTTTGGGACTTGGAGCTGCTGTACTGTATGTATAGAACGTGCATTGTTTTTTTGTTCCATTTGTTTTCATCTAAGCAGGATAGAATCAATCCATGGATGAAAGTGGATCTTTCTGGGTCAACTTTAGGGCTGTAGGTACTTCGTACAGGTAGGTATCATTGTTGGTAGGAAGGACTACTGGCCATCAAATGACTGGGACACATTGCATGTATGGTATCTCTGTTGTCGGTATTGAATCTATCGAATTTGGCATCATATAAACTCCCACACTCCTAACCGCCCACTTCTCTCGCCAGCGGCTCGAATGATGCACATTCTTCTCTCGGAGGCCTTGACATTTGGAGCCAACACCTTGGACAGCTGGATCGACCCAATGCCTGTTCCCTTGCCCTCGGAGAGATTATAGTTTCCAGTAGTGACGAAGCCAATCAGGTCATCTTCAGTGGGCACGTCGAGGTGTTCTGGTTCAGAGTCTCCATCTATTGAAGAAATGAGAGCGTTGGCAAGGAGACGTCGACCCTCTTCAGATTCAGGCGCAGTGTTACTGTCCTTGAGGATTTTCGATTGACCAGGCTTGCTTGTACTTGCTGAGCTGAGATCAAGCCATTTCTGGCGTAGAGCTGGGTCCGTAGGAAGGCGATAGATTCGTGCGCGGGGCATGGGGGTACCTCGCGCTGTGAGAGAAAGATAGACAGTAGCAAGTGCGGAAGCATCGACAGATGTTTTGTCGAGCTTATTGAGGGTTTGATGGGTAGCGGCCCGAGGGAAACGAACGTTGTGGATATTGAGGGGTGGAATGATGGGGCTAGATGCATCGGTTTCATCAACATCCTTCGACTCAGTTGTCTTCTCCTTTGAGCTAGCTTTCTCACTAGCATCGTTCTGCTCCCGTCCTTGAAGAAGCCTTTCCCAGTCACAGGCCCATCCATGGCCAATCTCGCCCTTTGGATGGCCATCGCCCAGCAAAATATTATCAAACTCGGGGCGGCGTCCTTTGGGACGTCGCTCCCATTCTCGTCGGGATTTTGCAGTCTCACGTTGGTTCCATTCCCATCCAGCGCGGGTTCCTGGGAAGTCTCCAGGGAACCAGCCCTCGCCTGCTTCGAAGGCAAGCTGCTGCTGCTGCTTTAGCCCACCAAGTAGTGGATTACCCCCACTAGATAGTGGGTAGAACATGAGGGAGTACCAGACCGGGACAACACATTTCCAGGGCAATAAGAGAGTCCAAGAACCAGGAGCATTGCTGCGCTTGGCTTGAGCTTGTGGTTTGTTTGCAAGTATCATAATTGGAATCTGAGGATCGGATGGCTGGGCAGGCGGATATTTACCAGGACCAGCAAGTGTGCGGCGCCGGTTGATGGCCTTCTGGCTCGGGAGCTGTCGAGCCGCTGCCAATCGAATAGATCGGTCAAACAACTTTGAAGGACCTTGAGTTTTATCTGGGTGCCATGTAGATAGTGCAATGGCAAGTTCATTCATGTGGGATTCGTTGTCGGGGATGTGAAGTGTACGTGGTGGGAAGTGCAGGCGAGGGTCGGAGACAACAAAGGAAAGTAGAGCATTTTGCGGTAATGAGGATGGATTCGACACTCCTAGGAGAGATTTCCACACAGCCTCTGGGCTCTGTGCTGGTGGGGCATTACCGTCTGGTCCTAAACCTGGTCTCAATGCCGCCAATAGGGTCTCGGTAGATCCTGGGCCTGTGATTTCAATACTGCCGATTTCAAATCTAAGGTCCTCGACCATGACAGGTGGACTTTGCTTCTTGGAAACCTCAAGGATATCCGTCCACAGCTGAAGGAACGCTGAAGGATGCACCCTAATCCAGAGTTTTCGGTGATCTTTCTTTGATGGCTTAGACTGAGGTTGATCGGCATCGATCATCTCCACATCCTCTTGTTTAGCGCACCATATCAGGGTGATTGGTGCAGTCGGACGTTCACGATGATCCTTTTCGGATGCCCAGGCCTTAAGGGACCGAGTTCCAGCTCTCCATTTCTTTCCCTTAGTGCCCCATGCGTTATCCCCATCGATACCCAATGCTATCAAGACCGTTTGGATAGCAGTTTCTGAGCCTTCCAGTTGAATAGTAGACATATAACTCATATCCCAAGCCACGGCGCCCCTGGCGCCTCGAGCCCGATGGGTGGGTCGGTAGCTTTTCTGGGTCGGGGACAAGGGAATTGCAAAGCGCCAAATGGGATCTTTCGTCGTCGCCATATGAGCTCGCTTTGCATGATATAAATGAGTAGGCAGCCAAGTCTTGCATTTTTGACGCTTGCGATATTTAGCCTCTGCCGGTGTGGGCCTGGACAGCTTGTTCTTCTTGATCTTGGGGACTCGCGGCGCAATATCAAATGCATGGCTTCTCTGCTCTTCCAAAGATGTTTTATTCTCTTGGTCTCGCTCGAGTTTCGCGGCCGCGCGGCGGGCCTTTGACTTCGAATTTAAAGCTTGCAGTCGCCGGGCAGTATCGAGTCGAATGCGCATAATCTGAGACGGTTTGCGTCTACGTGCGGTAACCGTTGGTGTGTTATCTTCGACCATCTGATATGATTGGAGGCAACAGTTCAGTAAATTGATACCCATGGAGTTTCCAAAATAGATGGTAATGCCATACCTCTCGCTTGGCTCGTGCCCTCAACCTTCGCGGAACACGCTTCACGTTATGACTTGCTGTCCGCCGCCGCAGCGACCGGGGGACTTTTTGGAAGGCCCGTGTTGTAAGAGCATTTTTCGATCGTTGCATTCCCTCTTCCAAAGCTTGAATCTCAAAGGCTCGAGCTGCGGAGTAGGCAGCGACATCGAGTTCGCCCGTTGCGGAGAGGGCGGCGTCGGCCGACTGCACGGCCAAGGTGCGCGCATCGAAGGTTTTGGCGCGCTTTCGAGATGCCCCAGAAGCGCCATGGGGACCTGATGGAGCGAAAGGTTTCCGCTTGGGAGCGTGGGAGGCCATGGCTGATTGAAGTTCTGTGCATCAACGTTCGCGAGCAAAAAAGTTGCCGGGCTTGGCGCGTCATGATCGGCAGCCCCACGATGAATCTTATTTACTTCTCTTTTGTACGGAGTCGATATTTAGTATCTACAGAGCTGTCTGATGGATGATTCTTCTTGCCATGGCTTTCATATACTATTCTCACAATCGAATACAATAAATAAGGGGATCAATGGACTATAATCTCAATCTGGGATGTGTCCTCACATCACCACGGCGACATGGTCGGTCATATACTTTTGAATGTCGCCCAAGAAACACGCAGCAAAGATGGAGACAGCACCGAATGCGATACTGACATAGTATACCCACTTATAGCCTTCTGTATACGCAATTTGACCAGCTTGAACAACCATCTGATATGCAGTCTCGTTGCCAGCAATACCAGGGATTGTGCGCAGCTCACCTAGCAGCGAGGCACCGGTCAGCTCAATTGCCCCCCTGATTAGTTGAGGATCAGTTATGTTGAGCTTTGTCACCATCACACCGCCGATGTAGTGTGTTGCTGCAGGGACAAACTTGGAGTGGAAGACGTTGTAGTAGATGGTGTAGCCGATGCTACCGCCCACCACGCGAATAGAGAGCGTGAGTGCAGAGATAGTGGCAATAAGGTCCTAGAGAAATTGAGTATTAGCCGAAGTATTTCCTGTCCTGTACGAGAGCCACTCACATCCGGGCAAATGATTGTGGTAATAATCGAGGCTGGGACCACAATGCCTCCAATTCCAAGGCCGGCAAGGATGAGAATACCCCAGAGCTGATACAAATTGTCAATGCGGCCGATAGCCATAGCTCCACATCCTGTGATAGAGTGAGACATGTTAGTTGCAAGTACTTTTTATTACTATCCAGAAAACTCACCTGCAGTCATCAAAACACTGCTGATGATCAATAGCTCCTTATTATGCCCGCGAAGTATGCTGAGCAATGCTA
The DNA here is from genome assembly GCA_027569675.1 of Penicillium crystallinum. Lineage (NCBI taxonomy): Eukaryota > Fungi > Ascomycota > Eurotiomycetes > Eurotiales > Aspergillaceae > Penicillium > Penicillium crystallinum. The sequence continues at coordinate 45,225 of JAPDKR010000074.1, forward strand.
GCACAATGCATGCACCTGCCATGATTCCGAAGCCAATAGGCATACTGCGAACACCCACATCCACTGGGTCATGGCCATAGACATTGAAGGATTCCGTCGGCCAGAACATGATCACGGAGAAGAAGTTGGCACCGGAGATGAAAGTGATGACGAGGGTGAGACCCAAGGTCCGAGGCTCCTGCTTGAGACGAGATGGGAAAATGGGGTATTTAGCGCCATAAACTTCCCAGAAAGCAAAAGCGACAAGCAGAAGGAATCCGATGATCAAAGGCGCCAGAACATGGGCAGACTTCCATGAATACTGAACAATATGTCAGTGGCACTTGTGGTATGTTGCAGAATTATATTGCTTACCATATATCCGCCCCATTGCAAGCCAGCCAAGAAAACAATCAACCCGGTGATGCTCAGGAATCCTCCAACAAAGTCGATTCGCCCGATTATGTCCTTCCGACTCAATCCAAGCGTATTGGTTCGAGGCGGAGGGAAATAGAACAACGCAGTGATTAACAAGCCAAAGGCATTCCATGCAGCACAGAAGGCACCAACGTAGCGCCAGTGGCTGTAGTATGCGATAAGCTGGGCCCATAGCACGGACGGACAGAATGGGACAATGGTGAAGATGAGAACAGCCACATAGACACCTCTCTTCCGAGTTGGAGCCATCTCGGAGGTTGCAGCCAGAGCAGTCAGCTCGTTAACTCCAGCACCGGCGCCTGCGATGGCCATACCCGCTGTAGATAGGCCATGTCAGCGAGTGATCAATTCAGGTTCGGCAGGAATACAAACCAATAAAGTTGTTCATTGTGTGCACTGTGCTGCAGATGATCATCCCAATAACGATCAGCGATGCCCCAATAATGGCGACTGTGCGGCGTCCAATTAGATCCGATAGAGATCCAACAAAAGGGCATACACCAGCAAGGCCGAGCAAGTTCGCAAGGACCTAAACAGTATACTGTCAGTCCGTTGCCTTGTTCCCCCAGGGGCATTCCACTTACAAACCAAACCCATCGGTCCGCTCCACCAATATCTCCATAAATGTAGGGAGGGATACCGCCTGGTTTCAAAAGTGCATTAGAGGTAGATGCTAGGATTAAGGACTGGTGCGCTACACATACCGAACAGATATACTGGGATTTGACTTCCCGTCCACAGGAAAGCCATTGCAGTAAAGCTCATGAAGCGACGAAAGGTCATCTTTGACAGTTAGCATTGTCGTAGTCCCAAGCTCGACACCCAGGTCCTACCGGAATATCCATCTCCGACTCATACATGGCTTCCTCTGATCCAGGACCAGTTATTCCTTGGTGACTGTTTTGTGAAGAGCCACTATTTTCATGATGTTGCACCACAGCCTTCTCGTCGACCGGCTGAGTCGATTGATCATTCAAGCCCGCCATGATGATCGCGAAAGGCACACGGTAAGGGAGCAAAGTCCACAAAGGATCTCGAAAGACAAAGAACAGAGGCCGGATGTAGATTCTGGTCACACCGAAGCTTAACAAAATTAAACTGATTCGAAATCTGACCGGTCGACAAACGGACGATATTCTGAGAATCAAAATCTACAAATCGAGTCTGAACGACAGGACACTAGGAGAATATATCTCTCTGGGTTCCACGCCTGCTCCCCGCCTGTGACAGAAGGCCCCCGTCTGTGTGTCATGTCGGACGTATCCGCTACAACGTATCGGAGGCAAGATGGACTCGTTTTGGAATAGAATGGAGCTAATGCAACATAACTTAGGGTTTGCAAAGTGGATAGCCGGGAGAAGAATGCTTGAAAGCCCAAAATACCGAGGCAGCTTGGCGATTCTTCTCTCATTGTGGATTTGAGACGCCCTGTCAAAAAGTGCGGGGGAGAAAACGTGGAGAAGCTAGATGCATCACACTTGGGCCGCCATTCGACCACTCGGAGGCCCAGACCCCAACGGGCATCAGCCCCGAAACTGTAAGGAGTCTGTGCTTCTAAGAAGGCGTTAAGGGTTGACAAGGATGTTGAGAATGTTAAATTATATACAAAACGGAATTCCTCGTGTGAGCTGTCACCAGATCGGGAAAATATGTACAGAAATAGTTCAGAAATGAAGTATAAGATCTTTCCCTTGGTTCATGTGGCGGCTATCGAGTTGGTTTCGCCCAAGAGAAAGGCTGGATGGTTGGCTACTTGTCGCAGAAGCCACCCCATTGATAAAAAGAGTTCCCGTATTCGTGAAGGATCCAAGGTTAACTCACCGAACGAGTAAAATCCCCCCGTTCAGAAGTATTCCCCGACTTTGCCCAGCTTTAGTGTCTTGGGAACCACGAAAAGACCTGTGGCCTCAACACACAGTCGGCCAGCCATGTCACGAATCTCACACTTGGCGTAGGCCTTGGTATCCGTGCTCCGTTCCTGATCTAGGGATGTATGCAGGGTATAGAAATTGTCCGAGTAGACCGGAGCCCGGTAGTTGAGATTGAGATTAGCAGTGACCCCTGTGCGGGAAGGGAAGTGCCGAATAGCTATGCGCCCCATATTTTCATCGATCACAGTCCCGAGCAAACCGCCATGGACCATGGTTGGCCAACCTTCGAGGCCTGGTCCCAAGAAGACCACACTAACGATCTTCTTTTCCTTGTCATTCCAGAAAACTCTCTATCAAGTACAAAAAGCGTTAGAAAGGCGGGATCCCGAGGTTCGGTAGTTGAAGAATTCGGTAGTTGGAGTGGTTCGGCATTCATGTAAGACGTGCCTCGGACAACGCCAATGGGAGGAAAAGGGAAGATACTAACCTGTAAGCCCAAGCCCCTACTGCCAGCCAAGGGACCGGATGTCAGCCGATGTGTTTTGTGCTCATCCGCAAAGTTCTCGTAGACCTCCTTTTCCACAAAGTCAGGGTTCCGGCGCAGCTCCTGCACGATGGGGAGTCCAATGTCAAACACGCGTTGGATCTCCTGGAGCTCCAATTTGTCCTCGAGCGTCCCAGGAGCTGGTGGCGCTGAGACTTTCTCGTCCAGCCATTTACCTGCACCAACGCCAAGTGTTCCAAATATCCCCGCATAGATCAGGCGGCGTGTCCAACGCGATGGTTGACTTGAGGCATTTGGTTGTGCCGCGGTGCTGACCTTCCGTACTGCTGGTCGCCAGCAACTTGGTGTTTGAAACTGAGACTGGCGCAGGGCCAACTGGAAGATTCTGCGAGAGTGTAGCATGTTGTCACATTGCCTTGATCTGGAAAGGACTCGGAGTCGTCGCGACTTCGATAATTGGACCGAGGCTCAATCAGGTCACGTGTTTCTGTGTTATTAGTCATTTACATATGTCGTCACTGCAGTTGGCAGAAATCTAGAAGTGGCCCTGTGGGAACTATTTCTCAAATTGAAGGGCAAGTTGTGCTACAATCAGTTTGAGGCAATAAAAGCGTTAAAAATAACATCACTCATGTTCGGCGTTTCTATTCATCTAGAGGCAACATTTGCAGACTTTTTCTCATGTGAATGGAAGCTTTCAACCATAATAACCATACGGAGTGCAAGCTAGCCCATTACTCGGACTTGGGTAGGTCAATCGCACGGTAGAGGCAAATGAGGGCAGAGTGCGATTCGCCTAAAGGATCATTAGCAATTGCTTGACGGTATACTGTGGAATTTAAATAACTTACCACCTCCAGAAAGTGTCTCGATCTTCTGGGCCTCCACCTCAGTCACTGCGTCGTCGTTGAACCACCACCACTTGTCATCCGCTTCGCGGCGCTTGCTGCCTGTCTGGGCGTCATCACGCTCCTGCTTCTTCACATATGCTGTGTAGTGGCCGCTATCGGCGCTAGCACCCTGGTGGGTAATCACAGCGCGAAGCTCGTATAGACCGGACTGGTTGGTTCCATTGTCTCCAGTACCCCGTTGGCTGAGAAGTTCTTGGAGCTCTTTCTTGGCGACGCGAATGGATTCGGCTCTCTCGGCCTCATACTCTGCATCGGTCTTGAAAGTTTCCTCCATTTGGCTATCCCCGTCCTTGTCTTGTTGAGCCTTGACCTTGTTTTCCTCTGTGGCCTTTTTCTTCTGCATCGGCTCCACACTTTCGCCCAAGTCAGTCTCTTTCTTCTGGCGCTCCGCACGCTCTTCGGCAACTCTTTGACGTTTTTGAGCACGCTCAACATCCAACTCCTCCTTGCGAATCTCGCGAACCTTGTCACGAATAGGAATCAGCTGCTTTCGTAGATCCTCGGTACAGAACTCGACGACATCCAACTCGGCAGGGAATGTGACTTTGCGCATGATCTTGGCCTTCTTCTGGGTCTCGCGCTTCCAGAAGAATCGAACGAAATGCACCGTAAGGTACTTAGGAAGTCGTGCAATGCGGGACCTTTTTTTGTACACAGAATTGTGCCCCAGAAGAGGTGAGTTCTTCTCGATCTGCTCTTCAAGACCAGCCAAGATTCCATCTTGCAGGTGGTTGGTTTCTTTTCCGATATGGCAGTCTAGCTTGTAGAAAACATCGGAACTTTGGCTTGGTTGCTCGCCGAGCTCTTTGGCAGCAGGGTCCTCGCACTCTGTAATTGATTCGAACTGGCCTGCAAGATATTTGTCCACAAATGAGGTTGTAGTAGCAGTCTCGCCCTCACCATCAGTGATAGTCAACTTAGCCCGCAACTGGTTGATGATCTGGGAGAAAGCTTCCTCGGCATCCTGTTGAGCATAGCCTTGACCATTGCGATCACGCTGTGCGAATTGGGGGAAGACGGATCGGAGAGAGTTGAGGAACATCAGGGGAGGAATGCCCTCCTGGGTCTCTGACATTTGCTTGAACAGATCTCGTAGAGAAGCTGCCAAATCCCGAGAGCCTCCCAGTCCACCAATACCAAAGCTGCTGAGGTCTGACAAAGTGGACTGTCCAGCTCCTCCAGTGGGCCGATACCGCAATAACTCTTGCTGAAGTTCTGGGACACTCCGCAAAGTTTGGAGGGTGGAGTTGAGATAGCATGTATTACCCAGGTTCTGCAAACCGGCAGGGGTAGCGCCCTCCTGTTGAGCCACCTCAGCCTCAGTCATATCTTCCAGGAACTTGACAGCCTCCTTTGGCCGACCAAGGTCAGCCGAACCTTGGCCCCCGGACGGTGTGCCCATCATCATAAACGTCTGGCCGGGTTTGGCATTGAGAGTCGAAAGAAGGGTATCATCTTTGAGCTGGCCTCCTTTTACCAAAACCTTCTGACGATCTGGTTCAACCCCAGTCAAAGAAAACAGTTGGTATTTGAGTGTTTCGCCGTTCGATGTAGGATCGAGCTCGACTTCGTGGCGCTTGCCGGCGTGTTTAACGATAACTGTATATTTGTCAGTAGCTGTCCAAGGCAACACCCAATCTATCCACACATACTCGGTATAGCCGCCATTTTCGATAAGACTCGGCGATGGATGATGTGATAAGAATGAACGGCTTGAAAGAGCTTGCAAATGCTGAGGCAAATGGTAAACAGCCTGTGACGAGGAAGCGTGGGGAGGCTTCTCACCGCCTGCTATCATCACCGCCCACCCCGACGTCAACTCCTCTTCTGCCTAGGACAACTTGTTATCTAGAGAACTGCCTTTGGTGTTCACTGTTTCGTGGTCGAAGGCTCTATACTGCGGGCTGATAAAGATCACTCCCCCAGCACATTCTTGCCTTATCGTTTCGTAACCATCGTGTCCTTGTTGCCACGATAAACACCCCTCACCATGGTGGGTATAGCTCCAATCGGCCAATTCGTTCTATACTGATTAATTTCAGAGTCAATCTCTCCGGCCATATCTCCAGGCGTAAGCTCAGCCTGTGCCGATTAATTGGTGACAAGTTTGCTTACTCCTCACCAGTGTTCGGTCCTCCCTGACCGCGGCTCTGACGATCTCCAACTTTGCTTCTCAAACATCCGAACGACAGTATGTTATGCGCGGTCCAAATCTTGTACACCAATGGCGCTAATATAGTTGATTCTACTAGCAACTGTCCAGAAGTTGAAGCGAATTCCTCGCCCGAGATCCTACTCAACCCGTACGTCTAACGATCATTTGTCCCAACGTCACATGTGGCACGCTTATTGATATTCTTGAAGGTTGCACATCAGCAGAAATGAGAACGAAAAGGTTATGATTGAGCCCAGCTACAACTCTGTCCGCATAAGTATCAGAATCAAGCAGGCAGACGAAATCGAACACATCCTTGTCCACAAATTCACCCGGTTCCTTACCCAGCGAGCGGAATCATTCTTCATTTTGCGTCGGAAGCCAGTGGAGGGCTACGATATCAGTTTCCTCATCACGAACTTCCATACGGAAAAGATGCTTACCCACAAGCTTATTGATTTCGTGATTGAATTCATGGAAGAAGTGGACAAGGAAATTTCGGAGATGAAGCTCTTCGTAGGTGCTCTGATGCTTATTTCCCGTCGAAGTATACTAATGGCTTTTTTTTAGCTGAATGCTCGTGCTCGTTTCGTTGCCGAGTCTTTCCTGACACCGGTATGTCCCCGTTGGGTTCGTTTACTGTTGGCCGGATTGCTGACCATCGTCTAGTTCGATTAAATTGCTCAGCGTTTCTTTGTTGATTCCAAATAATGAATGGCCCTGTGTTTCCCACCTTCTACTCCTGTACAGATAGCATAGGCTTGCATTGATTCAGAGAGAATCTTATACCGATGTCCGTCAACCGATGATTAGGTCTTTCTAATTCGCAGTGTATTCGCGGTATAGTAAATGTTGTGTGAATTTCAAGTTGTTTACTACTGAGATTTGGTGGTGGTTGACAGCATCTGGAAGGAACAGACCAGAGCCAACGATTGAATCCACTGAGTACATTCTTTTTTCAATTCAGCCTGACCGCTCTTGCCCAGGATTTGATCGGACTAAGCCATATACCCACTCCTTGCTATAAGAGATCAATCTAATCATTGGTAAGGAATGGTTGCAAACGGTTGCCGAACTAGGCGGGAGGAGTGATTTCAGTGAGGAAGCATGCTTTTCCTGGTCGCAAAAAGGTTGTGGAATTCTCAAAATACTCTTGGTAGTTAGGATCTCATTCACATCTAAGCTAAAGGACGTTGGTATTCGATTTGAAACGCCACTTTGCGTGAAATGGAGAAATGTGGTGAGACTTGTGTAGAGGCTTGATTCCCCACAGCTCAATCACCTCAGTATGTTTTTGGATATTCGTTGCTATGAGTATACGAGGATAAAGAGGCAGGCTGATTAGGGTGAATGGTAGCGCTGGGGCCTGGTCTATTCGTCGTTCCTATATCAAGGCTCGGAATCAGAATGAAAACAGAGAGCAATAATAGATCAAAAAATAACCATACTATCCCTTCAGAAGAAAATGGGCACAATATGCTGACAGTCTCAGAACAGCTGTTGTGAGTGAAATGGATGATACTTGAAGAAGGCAACTTTGAACCCTACGTCTTGTCGCATAGCTACATTTGACATATGCAATCTACAAACTAAAGCCCAAAACATCTTCGCCAAAAGAGAGCACAAGAAGCAAACGCAAATGCAAGCGCACAAAGAAAGAAAAAAAATCATCAAAGCTAGTTGGTTAAATAAGACCAATCTGGCGCAAAAGCTAGCAGAAACTGAGAATCAACTGACCTCCCAGAGGGATCTTCCAACCCGGCCAAGCTACACTCCCTTAGGCAAGCAGCTGAAGAAGGTCAATGCCACTGGGGAAACAAAGGAAAGAATGTAAGCACCTGGAGACAAATATGCTTTTGGGTAAGCTGCGTGGACGTCTCCATACATCCACACAGAATCAAGAAGGGAATGAAAACAGCGAGAAAAGAAGCCGCAGCAAGAGAACAGAAAAGACATGGAACTGTTACCGTGCTTTGCCAGTGTGTCACCCTCATGCAATTACCTTTTGGCAGGTCGCAATCGAGGGTTTGCGTTTCGCGAGGCATCGTACGCCCGGCGATCGGGGATTGGCATTTGACGAGTGGCATCAGAGCGGGAGCGTTGGCTAGTAGCGGCCGCCGGTGGAGCTGGTCCGAAAGGATCAGAGGACGACCGGACATTATGAGCGGTCGAATGGGGTGCATAGTAAACCGGACGAGGCTCAGTGCGAGGGTGGCGCCAGTTATCGGCTTGCTCATGATGGACTTTTGGAGCAGTGGAAGCGCGGGAGTGTGGCGGACGGTAAGGCTGGATCGATGCACGAGGCCGACGAGTTGGTGTCTCCGGGGGAAATTGGTCAGTAAGAAGTCCGCGGGAGCCACCATGGGGATTACCGGTAACATTCCAATCGTGACCGAGTCTGTGGAAACGGCCAGTGATGTCACCCACAGTTGTAAGAGTCGCAGTTAGTCCTGGGGCAGGGCTTGGGTTCACTGAGCCACTATGGCTTGCCGGAATTGTGCGCTCGCTGTCGAGGGAGCTGACACTATGATCAGGGGAAACAGGAGCAGTACCGATGGTTGAGATGCTTGCCTTCCTTCGACGAAGATGTTGAAATCCGGTGATAATGAATTTGCGCAGAACATTGGATTCATAGGAGATTGCGTCTTTGAATACCATCTCACGAGCCGCATCCTCTCGCCATTCGAAAAAGAACATCCCAAAGATTCGCTCAATCTCAGGGTGACCATGCTGGTTGAGCAAGCCATCCACTTCAGTGCGCAAAACAGAGCCATTGGCCATGAGGTAGGCATAGAACTAAAACTTAAATTAGCGACAATCCAAAGCAAAACATCCCCATGACTATACGCCATACCTGAATAGCTGTGGCATCATGCCCAGGAATGTAGGTCAGTGTATCATATGGGAAATAGAGACACCAGTCATGATCCAAGCTCCGAATTGTCTTTGCGTTTTGTGACCACCAAGCAAAGCAATACTTCATCCGGGGGTTGAAGGCCGGGCAGCTAAAGCCCGCCTGAACAAGCTCAGCAAGAAGGCGAATATCCAGGCCAATTGTGTTTTGCTTCTGCATGCGGTCAACCAGAGTTTTGATCATGCTACTGAGGGTTTTGAAAAGCGCGTTGCGGTGGTGGACGGTGTAAAGATGGGTAGCGTGCCAGGGAAACTATGATATCACAAGAACAATGTTAGTATGATATGCAAAGGCAAATAGGCACAAAAAGATAAAGGTATTCTCACCTTCCAGATGGTGCTAATCATTGACTCATAGCAGCGCTGGGGAACTTTGTTGGCAAATGCACTCTGCAATGTGGAGAATATTAGCGCGCTTAATGCAAGAAAATTCAGAGGCTAAAGAGAAGTCAAACTTACCCGGTGAGGCTGCTCAGCATGACGGTTAAGACAAAAGAGTTCTTCGTCGGTGAGAAAGCCATTGAAACCAGTGGACCATTCATCTTTATTCTCACGCTTAACAGGTTTTCCGTCAACCCAGGAGATGCATTTGGCCAGCGGAAAGACAGCTTTGAGTAACTCAGCTTGGCTGCTTATTTCAATGTCAATATGGCGGTTTCCCATGCGTGCAGTGCTGCCAGGGTCATAAGAGCGACTGATACGGTTGACAGTGTCCTGGGCGTCCGTCTCAGTTGGGAACTCAACGAAACAGTCCATAGTCTTGCCAGTAGAACGTTCCATAATGATATGAATCGGGCAACCCTGGGTGCTAGATTGGAGCAGCTTAGCACTGTGTCCAAGGAACGAAGTCACTTCCTGGCGTGTCACAGTATAGGGAATCTGTATACCACAAACATCAGTAACGTACGTTGAGCAAAGCAGTAACCAGTCAGGATAAGATGGCAAGAGACTCACGTTCGATATCAACAAGACACCTTTGCGCACAGGGGTGTGCATCTCAGAGACGCTACCAAATGGGATGGAGCTTGGCTGTAAGAGCTCCTCAATCGAAGAGTTCTCAAGCCGCTCAAACTCTCCCTGTTTGGGCGTACCATCTCCATTGAATGGCCAACTCATGCTCACTTTAGCCTCGCGACCTTCAAAAGGCGGGTGATTTAAAACGATGTGCCTTCTAGCACGCCTCGCTTCAACAATAAGGCGATGGTGACGCTGCTCTGAGGGACGCAGAGTTGACGTAGAACCAAGAGGCGCTGCACTGTAAGTGTCGCCAATAGGAGACAAGGATTGATTGAAGGCTGTAGACAATGGAGGGGGAAGAGGTTGAGATGGAATAGCAGTCACAGGGGAAAGAGTAGTGGTTTGTTCGACCGGCGAAGTATCACCAGAAGCGTTCCCAAAAGGGAAGCCACGAACATGCAGGGCAGTCAGGTTCTGAGCCCCGATGACAGTCACGGGTTCTTGGCAGCATGGATCAGCTTCATCACTCGTATCATCCTTGGTAGAGATATATTCAGGGGCCGATGGATTTTCATTCATCCTGATTCTCAAAGTACTTGAGATGAGAAACAATCGAAAGTGCGTGGAAGTGCGTGGAAGGAAGAATGATTCGCGTGAAAGGTGCGTCGCAATAAGAAGGGATCGTGGTCGTACCCCGTGGCATTAACTCCCATTGCTGAAACCCTATAACGAAACCATCTCAAGTGGACAGTATCTGTGAATCCACAACGTTTTGCTAGGACTAGTGTGCTGGGATAAATCTACGTATGTTTCTATCCAATATTTGAGGCAAGATGCAATAGTTTACAAAGTTCTCTAAGGTTCTCAACCAACATACCTAACTTACTTATGTAGTATCTACCTACCTTCGTGGTCAGAAACACCCGCAGGCCACCTGCTACATTATGTAGCCAACTTGATGCACCAAGTAGGTCTATTCCAATAGTTTTAGTATATAGGACTCGAAGACATCCACAATCAGCGAACTGGCTAACGGGCCACGAATAAAGGTGTGGAAGACGAGTGATCTAGAAAGCATTCGAAGCCGGGTGTTGAGAGCCTTGGTGATAGTCGACGAATATGCTTGATGAGCAAGATTATTAGCAAAGAGCAAGCAATATCAACATAAATCGAAGCGGAAGCAGGGACAGGGAGATAGGTAGATCGAGGGTGCACTGCATGACGATTATTGTGGGATTTTATGCGGATTGGATATTGGATATATATTTATGGACTGACAGGAAAGAAATGGGCTGCTTTTTGCACTCTTTTTCCAATCAGCATCTGCTTCTTTTTTGGATAATTTGGTGTATAGGAACCCAGGTATCAACCCAGCTATGGCGTCTGGCCCCGAGTCCTTGCTTCCGCTAGAGGAAGCGCCTACATACCTCAGCTATACACTACTAATTAGACTACAACAAGTCCATGGACTCTGATTCATTGATAGATAGTCAGGTCTTGATTTCTGCTACTGATGGTCCATGGCCCGAACCAACAATAGCATATCCAACGCCCCATATGCCACGTTTCTCAATTACCGGTCAAAACTGCCATATCCACTTTGTTGCAAGAGAGCTGTTACCTATCCAGAAGACACATCTTTCGTGCCCTTCCGATGCACTACTCATAACCCAGGAATTGAACTCCGCAGGATCGATCTGATCTGACAGAAAAAAGCAAATAAGGGCGGAAATAAAAAAACGCACGATACACATACGTAAAAGCGGAGCCATTTATTACAGCCGGTTTTTAAAGGCATGCGGGCCCCTTGAGGATTTACTTGCATCTCAAAATCTACATCATTCGCCCGATTTCGTTTTTTTTTTGCATTTTCGGTGAAAGTCGAGGATTTCATTTATTTTAGAAAACACTCCATAATACATAGAAGTGGACGGAACAAAAAGGAGGAAGAACAGATCCACTCGTTTGCAATTCAACTAAATATGCCTCGGCGATCTATTCAACCTGGTCACACGTCGCCTGGAGCGCCTGTGGCGTCAAAACGACGCGCTTCAGCCAGGCTGTCCGTCACCGAACCGGAGGTCAAACGGGTCAAGTCTAACACCGACCTATCCCTCCGCCAGGCGAAATCCACGACCAGCAAGAGCAAGTACTTCGAGCCGGAAGATTCAGAGCCTGTTTCAGAGTCCGAGGCCTCTGGGGAGGACTCGGGCTCCGAGTACGAGGAAACAAAAGAGGAATCCTCCCCCGAGGTGGAGCCGGAAGAGCTCTCCGACAGCGACGAAGACACCAAGAGTCAACAAACCGCAAAGGAAAAGCCACGACAAAGCAGTGGCACGAGCAAAGCTCTGAAAAGCAACGAGCTCTGGCGTGAGGGCGTCAGATCCGGTCTAAAGCCCGGACAGGAAGTCATCATCGCGAAGCCGAAGGCCCGAGACGCGGGGAAGACCCCATACCAGGACGAGACTCTTCATCCCAACACCAAGCTGTTCCTGATCGATCTGGCTGGCAATAATGATCGCCAGTGGCTCAAAGGTGAGCTGCACACCTAGATAGTATGAAGTGGCTAGCTGACCTGCGCAGCACACGATCCGGATTACCGCGCGGCAAAGAAGGATTTCGATACGTTCGTGGAGTCTTTGACGCCCAAGATTGCAGAGGTCGACGCTACTATCCCGGAACTTCCTGTGAAAGACCTAGTAAGCTTTTCGATTGATGTTCTCATCTGTGGTCCGCGCTCAACGTTTGTCCCAGGTATTCCGTATCCACAGGGATGTTCGCTTCAGCAAAAACCCTCTTCCATACAAGGTATGCTTACTTCCTGTCGGATGATTCCCTTTCCCTCTGCCTGTCGCATGCCTGCTTGTGTGACGGGTGTCTCTGTGGTAATGTGGTACTCGTTAACAGTGCTTGTGCTGATACGGATGTATAGACGCATTTCTCTGCTGCCTGGTAAGTGTCCAAGAATTTGAAGGGATAGGTAAGCTGAGTATGATAGGTCTCGCACTGGCAAGAAGGGACCATACGCAGCGTACTATGTTCACTTTCAACCAGGTTCTTGTTTTGTTGGTATGTTGCCCCCTCGACTTGGTTCACTCGTATCATTATAGTCATCCTGCCTTCAATCCTGTGATACCCAGACTCCCATTTAATATGTGTATAGGTTGTGGGCTCTGGAACCCTGAGGCAGAGCCGCTTGCACTGCTGCGAGAGGACATCGACGGGAACTCGGCCGGTTTGAAGGAGGTCCTTCGGGCACCAGAGATGCGCCGCCAGTTTCTGAAAGGAGCGTCCGACCACGACGACGCGGTTGTGGATGCTTTTACGCATCACAACAGGGAGTCTGCTCTGAAGACCAAACCCAAGGTATGACGTTTTCTGTCTGATCCCCTTTCCACTATCCCACTGTAGAGTCTGTTGTCCCTCGACGCACGTTCTACCCCCTTTACCCTGGCAGGTGTGCTTGAGTTGCATTGTCCGCTATTTATGGGCTGGGCCGTGACCGTCTTGGTGGCAGGGGCACAAGGTTCACCGTCGGGATCGCATCCATCGTCCGACCGGGGCTGGTCTTGGGAACGGAGTTCGTTCTCATCGGCAACAAGTAGCATCTTCATGGCTTGATTAGTGATCTCACGATCTCAGATCATGGAGACCTGAATTGACCAAGACGCCTTGGTCGGGCTGGGGTGCGCCCATGACGCCTCCGAACCTCAGAGCCTCAAGCAGCCAAAGATGACGAAGATCCCGCACACGCCAGATCAACGAAATCTCTAGACAATGTACGGCTTCCTTCAGTACTGGGTACTATGTGTACTTCGTGCTTTGGAATGAGAGAAGAAAGCGCACGGGGTTACGGGAAAGGCCAACCCGTGTTTTGGGTCAATTTTCACTCCCGGACTTAACCCATGGACCTACGAGAACCCAAAGGACCATCTGGTGTCAATTGGGGAATCACATTTGTTGGAAACAAATTTATTCCCACGCCGTCGAGTTTGGTTCCATGGTTCACTCTGACGCCAGGCTCCACGTTTGTTCCATGGGATTTCCACTGCTGACACACGCTCTCTCTAGGGTTACGAAGCAGACAACGAGAACATCAAATTGCTTCGACTACGCAGTTTCACTATTGGCAAGCCCGTTGCAGACGAGGAACTCATGGGTGACGATGCACAGGAGAAGATTGCTGCTCTAATTGAGATCATGGAGCCTTTCGTAAGCTTTCTCAGTCCATTGTCGATTTTGTCCCCTCTCGACTAGCCTGTTTTCCCTTCTGGGCTAGCCACTTCGGCGTTGCCCGTGCCTTTTACCCACCGCCAATTCAGCGCTTGGGTGTCTACCTGCCACAGTTATTTTGTGCTTTTTTTTCCCCCTTTTTTTCTTTTTTTTCTTCTGGCTTTGACGAGCGACAGAGCATCCTTGTGATATATATATACTTTGTACTGGTATTGTTGACTGACCGCTTCTCCTTTCTCAAACAGGTGACGTATCTCAACGGCGTAGTGATGCCCGATCAATGAGATGATCGGGGAATACCCACCCGCGGCTATTGGCAATCGAGCAACAAAAGAGAAGGGGAAAGGAAGATCAATTGTATCATTGTTGACCCTCGAATTCTGTACTTTTGGGCATCTAAAACGAACATACAACATATAGTGTTATGGTATTGGGGCTGTTTGTGTTTTACCCATTTAATTCTGTCATCTCAACATCTGCCTTGGCTCGGATCTTTTGTCCCTTGAAACCCTCGATGTGAAACCGAACTCCCCCACCTGAACGCCTCCTGCACATGGCTTTTTTCGTCAGTCCCCGCCTTGTTTCCATGGTTGCTATTGCAGAATCCAACCCCATGGGTCCCAACCAAACCTGCACCTCACATCACACCTCTAGCTGCACGGCTGCACGGCTGCACGGCGTGTCTGCTACTGCATCTACACGGGCAATCCTCCCAATCGAGTCAAGACCCCCTCTGTACAGCCTCCCCCTCAACATGACACATATATACATTCTAGACTCTTCCACGGGAATCCTGCTCCCCCCCCCCAAGAGGCCGTGAATCCCACACATTGATATGCGATTTACCCATTTAACAATCCCGTCCCTTCCCTCAGATCTCCCACAGAATCCCTCCAAATACAAAAACCCAGAACGTAGGTAGAAATCGAAGCTGACGCGCATACCGCAAGCGCCCGCGTTCGGCCCGTTATCGGGCATGCCCGCTAGACCAACCTTGGGACTGCAGATAGTGGACTGGGGATGCCCGGGAAGTCTACCCAAGTCCGCCGTATATGGTTGGGTGCACCTTCCCGGTCTGGAATGAACTCCGTTTATTTGACTGGGTGGTAATTGTCTTGTTCTGCTACGGAGTAGTCGGGTCAAAGACACGTCCGTTTACGCAAGCACTGTACATGTATGGCTCCCGACTTCGGTGTCATTGTTATTTCCATGTTTTGGGGACACGTAGGGGATTTTTTTTGGATGATCGACTGAGACGGGTTCAAGATATATATTATAGACATTGCGTATTGCATGGTTGCTACTATTGGGAACTGGGGCCCGAAGACCCTGGGAGTGTCACCAGAAAGATTTTACTCTGCATTCTATGTTGTACATCGTATGTTGCATAGTGGGACGTGTGAGTATGGGTTCTATGTTATGTGTGAAACGCTCCTCCATAATTATGATTGTTGAGGTATTGGTCTATTGCTCGATAATCCACCATCGTACGATATATATTCGGTTTTATTTAGGTAGAATATCAATATGATGTCATTGAGCACATTATTCGACTGAAAAAAATTGACAGTGACCAGTGTAGAAAGGGTTAGATACGCGAGCATGAGAGTACGATGCGATAGATAAATGTAGGATTTAGGTTATCTCGATATTGTAGGCCTATACTCCGTACTTTGAAAGACCACCCAACCTGGGAAGTATCTACGTACCGAGGTCAGGAGTGAATCTTAGTCATATTTCGCCCTTTAATCTCTAGCAGCCATGACCACGTGGATCGAGATTCGAATCCTCAGACTCCACAGGCTTATTACCAGCAACCCGTCCAGGACTCGGCCAGCAAACTTGATGTGACATTCAGGGCTGGAGTAATCACATGGCACGATTTGTTTTGTTTGTTTACAGCCATGACCTACTTGATGTATGTAAGGATGTTTGACTCGGACCAGCCAATCACCCGATCTCAGATGCCTGAGCGTGCGGGGATGATTTCAAAACGTTCGGTGCGCTAGGCAAGTTGAGGCTGCAGGTGAGTTAAGTTGGTGATATCGATGCACTAGGTGCATCTGTATGCAGATCGGAACACACCCTCCGTTCGAAGGAGCCCCCAGACTGGTTCGAGTAAGAGCCCAAAAGCAAGCCCAAAGAAGCAAACGGTACCAAAAAGCAAAAAAGGAGAACCCAAATTTTAAGTCGATAAATTAAATCTGTCAAAGTCACTAGCTCCACGCATGATCCCGCACAACTTAGCGAGCAGCATCCAGAAAAAGCAAAGTCAGATCTCATTTGACTCGCGTTACTGGCTCC
The DNA here is from genome assembly GCA_027569675.1 of Penicillium crystallinum. Lineage (NCBI taxonomy): Eukaryota > Fungi > Ascomycota > Eurotiomycetes > Eurotiales > Aspergillaceae > Penicillium > Penicillium crystallinum. Next base: position 61,491 of record JAPDKR010000074.1, read on the forward strand.
CGAGTAGCATGGCAATCCTAGTGTCTTACCTGTGTGACGCGGTGTATAGGGGGAGCACCAATCAGATCTGATAAACCCAGAGAAAGGGAGAAAACAAAAACCGGCCCAAGCCAATAATCCAAAGGGTCAAAGAGGTCGGCTAGTGAAAACCCGCCGATCTCCTTTTGCTTATACTTTCATTCTCATCAGGTAGTCATCAGGCATCTCTCATCACACGACCTGCATGTTCGAGTGTACACCGACTTTGGAAGCACTGCCTCCTGGCTTGCAGGAGAGCAAAAACTTCTCGCCACGTCAGATCCCTAGAGGCTGTCAATTTATTAATCTATAGCCTGAACCACATTGGTGCATCGGTGATCCCGTGACTGTCGAGTCCTGCGGGCTGCGCCTATTAGTGCCCGACCCGTCTCCATCCGTGCTGATAGACGCGCTCCCGTGTGGGTAAAAGGAGGGGGTTGTGTGGCTCAGGAAAAGCACCCAAAAAATGGCCTGGGAAAGTAAGATAAATAACTAGATAAAATAAATCAAGATCCAGTCCAATAATAAAGATTCAGATTAATTTCAACGATCTTGTAAGAATCAAAACAATGTCACGGCCTGCAACAAGGTCCGGACTGGGACCCTAGCGTTGGGCCTTTAGTTTCAGTTTCAAGCGCTCAGTCCCTGTTGAACAGGACTAGTTTTGAGGACAACTAGTGAAAGGGCATCGAGTGGCCAGCGTTTTTGGATCGGGTGGACCTTGGAGATACTTTGGAAAGAGTACGGAGTACATCGGTGAACACTACGGAGTACGGAGTTCCTAAGTTGGGAAAGAACAAGACCAGAGGCTGCCACGGAAGTGGGGAACGGAAAGACGCGGACGGCAATGCAGTCGATTGGGTTCAAAAAACGTGGCCTGAGAGGATTGTATAGTGTACTCCATATTACTCCGTATTACAGATAGCGCGTACAGACGAAAACGGAAACCTCACACTTCACATCGTACACTTATTTAGGTACTCCGTGTCCATTTCGACATCACCATAATCGGACCAACCATGCACTCTAAAGCACATACCAAAAAGACACCATCGATCCCCTCCGAAGGAATTTGCACAAAATGCCCTTTCAGACACTCAAGAGACACTGTACTGTATCGAGGTATTTTTGCCAGATGGCACACATGCATAGATCGGCGGGAAGGCCGGAGCGGCCCGTGGGACAAGTACCCCGAAACTTGATTGATTGATCCTGTGCAATAGTACTCGTATCGTTCCGTACAACATACACTGGCGACTCTACCTATCATCCATGGTTGGTATCTGGGGCGTGTGGACACATTTTTTTTTTTTCCTCGCTCCGACTATCTCCAATTATTCCTAATAGATTTCCAAACCCACATTCCTTGTAATTGTAGATGACTCGGGCTGAAAACATCGCCAGGGATTGGCGGTGACGGGCGTACGCTAAATGGCCCCCTCCCGTACAACGTGGTTGTGGCTCTACAAGGAACCCGCCCTGTCAGCGCAGCGCTAATGCAGGTTACCTTGGCTCATGATGGGCTTTCCGGATCCAGTGCTATAGCCCTGGGAACTTAGGGTACTCCACCCCTTCATTCTGCTTCTCAATTTTTTCACCTTCCCTCCTTCTTTTTCCTTCCAAACCTCGAGTTCGGTCAGAGGAGGGCTCCGCTTTCGACTTATCGTTCCAGAGTTCGCGGGCTTCCATTTCCGACTACCGTTCTGGATATCCCGACCGGTATTGAGGTGTGGCGAGTGTTCCAGCTGAACCCCACTTCTTCAGCTGAAGTCTGATCGCCACACTTTCACCGCTTGATTTTTTTTCTCCTTTTAGAAGACTTGCAGTAGTTTCATGTACTTTGGTGGACTAGGTAGTCCTGGTAAAAATTGGAAAAAGTTGGATAGACCGAAGACACAGAATGAAAATCAAAATTCTCGAATTATTTGGAGATGGTAAAATTCCTTACCATAAATTAGGAATTTATAAGATAAAGATAAAGATAGAATACAGCCCATCTTAACATCCCCGACATGCATGGCAATGTGTCGCCCCGACCCGAGCCCATCGCCATGGAAAATGATCCTGGTTCCGCGGGGCCGGTTGCGGTTGTGCGACTACGGTCCGAGGCGGTCGTTCGTCCATGGACGGTTACGCAGCAAGGGTTACTCGGAGGAATTGTTGTCGATCCAACATACGTGCATGGATTGATCCATGCAAATGAGAGGTCACCTGCCACATTGATGATGTCAATTTGACAGGGCTATAAGTAATCTTCCAAGCGTTCTTATGGTCGTTCCAAAGCCCTCGAGTGGCAAAACATACACAAAGTAACTCTGGGGCATGACTGCTAGCGGGAAAGGGAAAAAATTAAAGGAAAGAAAAAGCGGTCGCCGTTCTCAGCTTCCCAACAGCCGAAACTTGGTCCCTGGGATCTCAATCCATGGTTCATGAACCTGTCCGTGTTTTCATTGTGAGAAGTGTAAGGTAAGGTTCTCACAGAGATTACATTTCACCCGTTAAATACCAATACACTGTACAGTAAATCCCCCTCCATGTCTATGGGTCACTGGCGCCGCTTTAGCCCGCGCTGCCCGGGCTCCACCCCGTTCTCTAAAAATTGCTGAGGTTTTCCAATCAAATAATTCCGTTCCTTTTATTGCCCTTTATTTCTTCTGTTTCGATCTGAGCTTCTTTTTCTTCTTCACTTTCTCTGCTTATCTTGTCGTGGGGGTTATATATATTTTTTTTCCTTATAACTTGCTCACGTCATAACCGCTCGAGGCTCTCGTTTTTTTTTTTTCCTTTTTTTTTCGTCTTGTTTTTCTCTTTCTGGGTTTCCCTCTATTTTCTATTTTCTTTTTCTGTTTGCTTAGGGATCTTCCTGCATCTGCCCTTCTTCCCCTTCCCCTGCGTGACCGCGCTATGCTCACTTTGTCCGTGTGATTCGATCTCCCCTTTTCAATAACTCGACGTCACATCCCTGCATCTTTGACTCATCTCTTACCCTCTCCCCCCAACAAAACACAAATGTCGGGCAATCCCACCGATCACGACCCTAGCCGTCAGGGTGATCCAAATCGCCAGGATCATAGGCAGTGGAATACTCCGGACGAGCAGGTCCCCTATCCTGTATGTGTTTATAAGCCAGTGGAATCGTGATCTCGCGGTTGCTGATCGATTCCTAGTATCCGCCTACTTCCTACCCTCCACCGGATCAGGACCGTGGCTATCAATATCCCCCTCCAGCACAGTACGCGCCATCGCAGTATCCTCCTCCTCCGCAGTATCCCCCATCACAATATCCCCCGGCGCAGTATCCGGACCCAAGATACTCGCATCCACCCGCCATGAATGCTATCCACGGGGCGCAAGATCCGTACCGCCTACCCCCTCCACCAGGGCCAGGGCCTTATCGCGCCGATGCATACGGACAACAGCCAGCGCAAGGGCCTTACCAAGCAGCAGCTCCACGACAGCGAACGGCCATTGCCTGCCGATACTGTCGGCGGCGGAAGGTACGGGAGCATATTCCCCCTTTGACCTACGAGTGATCAGGCGCTGATTTTGATATGTTTCTCCCCCTCTAGATTCGTTGCTCAGGATTCGAGACGTCAGCAGATGGACGATGCAGCAACTGCGTTAGATTCAATCAAGACTGCATGTTTACTCCAGTCTCCTCCCAAACCCAAGCATTTGTGCCCGCACACACCGCCTACCCTCATCTACGCCCAGGACAGAATGGTCCAGGAGGACGCGGTGGACCACCTGTCCTGTACGGTGCTCACGGACAGCCTCTGCCTCCTCAACAGCAGCCACAGGGTCCAGAGACCACCCTGCCACCGCCTCAAGGGATGTACTATCAGAACGGACGACCCCCCATGGACGGTGCCCCGCCGCCCCTTGCATCAACCATGCCCGATCCGGTAAGACCGCCATTCCCCCTTCAGAACAGAGGAAAAGAGGCCTGAGCTAATCTGGTTGAATGCGCAGAGACATCGTCGAGGCTCCAACCCGGGATTTGAGTACCCTGACCCAACCAACCTGGCTCCCGTGACCCCCGCGGGGTCTGCTCCCGGATACCAGACTCATACCACGCCGAGCCCTTACGCATATCCCCCTCCTGCCCACGATCGACGCACCTCGCCGCCATCGGCTTATAGTTACGATGCACGACCCTCCTCCTCGCCTCACGGATCGCCGTTCCCGCCTATGCAGTCCCACCAGGCGCCTATGACTCCTCACCAGGGTAGCGTGCCTCCAGTTTCGGTTCAGGGTAGCGCGCAACCCAAGCCCAGTGGGACTCCTCAGCCAGGGGGTGTGACACCTCCCCCGACTTCCACTCCCGGTGGCTCGCAGCGCGGTGGATTGAATGTGCGCGATATGCTGAACCCAGGCGATTCCCAAGGCAGGTCCAGCACTGACAGTGACATGCTCAACGCGCTGAACCGCCGCGGTCCCCAATAGTAATATGCTTGCTAGCATGATTTTTTTTTTTTTTTGCAATTCTGACCAGGAAAAGCAAAAAAAAAAAAAAAAGATTGCTATTGCGGGGGCGGTAAGAGGCAATTCGGAATGAGCCGTGTGCTGGCCACACGGTCCGAGAGCCATGTGTTGTGGAATTCAAACACCCTTTTCCAACAGAAAAAGCTAAAAAAATACAAGGGAAGATTTACAGTTTCATCGGACCGTTGTGGGACCCGGCTTTCCAAGGAATTTGAGATCGATGGAACCTGATTTCTTCCAGGTTGGGAGTCTGCAAGGGGATGTTGGCGGAATCACATTCTCGCCGCTGAGTATCCGACAACCACGATAAACGCGAAAACATCCTATTACGAGGCCACAAAATGCGAACCTATGAGCTTCACGAGCACGAACTTGAACTTGAATTTGAACTTGAGCTTTATACCGACACTTCTTGGACCCACGAGCTCCAGTTGTCACCGGCATACGAATTTTATTTTCCATATCTATTTCTTTTTTTTTTTTTTCTCTCTCTTATTTCTGATATCTTTATCGACTTCGATATTCGATTAATGGCAAATCTCAAGAATCTGATTTGCCCGGAGGGTGATTTAACATGGTGCTCCAGTATTCCCAATCCCCTGGCCTTGGTTTGAACCTGCATACCATAGGTCTCGAACATGATGGAATCCTTGTGTATCAAATCATTTCCTCCGGCTGTTTTCTCCGTGACGATCAATTCATGGAGCTGCAGACATTATGCGCATTTGTTATTTGAAATCTCGGGTGGCTATCTGTCTTTTTTTTTTGTCGCAATTTTTCGTATCCATCGCGTTATCTGCAATGTTCGTCGGTTATTTTGACATTCATGTTTTACTCCATTTTACATTTTCCCGGGAAGGCATTCTCTTTTACTCTCTACATCTTCCAAGATGTACGTGTGGCCATCTGTTTTTCGCCGCAATGCGACTAAAAGACGGGGCGGAAAAGGAGGGTCGGCTATATCCTTGTTATTTTTTTTCTCTTCTCTTCTTTTTTCTCTTCTTTGGCTTGACCATTTGAAGACCACGTTCTGGTCTTGATTTGTTTCCCCCTCATGTTCTTACCGTTGCCTGTCTTTTCTATCGAATGTTCTGCTTATACTTTATATCCGGAGGCTGTCTGATCACTCTTTCTGCTATTCAATTATCGCTGCATGTTTTTTTTTTCTTGTTTCCCATCTAGGATCTTGTATCTCTGAGCGCTTTCTGATGAAATTACTATATGCGACTTTTCTACGTATTCCCGGCCTTTATTCCTACAATCCCATCCAGACTACTGCATAGCTTGCCATAGATTTTCTTCTTTCGTGAGTGGGCAAGACACGCCGGTTGGCTTCCTCATATTCCCTTGCTTCCCACTTATGCTCTTTTCTTTTCGGGAGTGGAGTGTTAAAAGGGTCGGCTGCGGTTTTGACTACATATGCACTATTGGCTATATGGCTTCGGCCCGAGCAAAGGGGAAAAAGCTTGGCTGCATAATGGGGCTCGAGTATTGCATTCCTTATTTTTATCATGCTACATTATGCATCTGCATCGTCCCACTTAGTGCATCTAGTATGGCTAGACCATGCCTGTAGGTTGCGATACATAGGGAGCGCCACGTGACTTGCCCTAACTTGGAGGGGGGAATGCTTCTTAGGAGTGATTTATGGTATAAAGTACGTTGTAAGGAGTAGATATATGAATTCGATTGCATTATTCAATTACATGAACTTCTGTCCTATTGCTTGAATAGGTGGAACAAAGGATGCCTGATATACAGGATCCAAGCTGCCGGAATTAAGCATTAGGCCATGGGTGGAAGAACAAAACAGGGCATTGTGTGGATGGAAATAAATGCATAGGAAGCCAGTTGTATTGGAGTTGGGGAGTGAGAAGGAAGCATGAACAAATAGTACCAGGTAAGCGATTGAATAGACAGATGGGAAATGTGGTGGTAGACGAAAGTGAGTTCAAAATAGAAAAAACAGAGAAAAGAAAGATGGAAGAGAGTGTGGAAGTGTTTATGGAGATAGTCTTCGCTGTATCTTGCAATGAGATGAAAATGAGTGGTTGGATAACAATCAGGCAAAAGGAGATGCAAATAGTGCTTTTGCAAGGCTGGAACGCAACATGCGGGCGAGGTGTGTAGGGGACAGAATGTGGAGATGGTGACATGGTGAGGTATTGAAAAAGTGCGTCGTCACATTATTTGTGATTAGGGACAGAGTCGAGAACACGAGCCATCTCCTTTGCTCGGGCTGGATCTTCGACAACCATGCCCCGACGCGAAAGTGTATTCTGGACGGTTTCAACGACCTTGTTAAACGATGATGCCGCACCACGCTCCTGTTTGAAGCGAACTAAGCTGAGGTTTGCTTGGCGGCCATGCTCGAGGACAGTATAGAACTCGGCAGTGAACTCGACCTCTCGTAGGCTAAGGACTGGATGAGGGTTAGCTGGATCGAAAGATCAGGCGAATGGAGAACTTACAGTTTGCTTCGCTTAGGCGTCCATGCACAATACTATTTGTCTTGTCCAAGTACACATCCTCCATACCAAAGTCGTTCCACTCACGGAGAAGTTTGTACAGCTCCTTGCGTCCCTTGACGGTAGATGTCTCCAGCGCAATCACTTGGGTGGTGGGCTTGATTTGGAAGACACGGGCAAACCAGTTGTGGTTGGCGATTGACCGACGCTTGTTGTGGGACTGGTGGCACACATCATCACCTTCAAGTGAACTGTCTGTGTCTGCAAGACCCTTGCACATCATGGAAGGGTGGGGGTCATCCTTGGTCGGCGTGGTATCGTTGTCTTGACCCGGACCTATTGAATTGTGAGAGACAGTGTCGAAGTTCCTATGGTTGTACTCACCAGTAGTGGATTCATGGGTGCGTTTGGTGGACTTCTTTGTGACAAGTTTCTTCAAAGCTCCCCCGAACCTGTCCATGGACGTCTTGCGGGCTGGGGCCCGCTGCGTGTGCGCTGCTTCTACAGAAGAGGCAGGCTGGAGTGTCATTGGTTTATGCACCGTCGTATCTGCGCTGGCGATGATATCTCTGGTCTTTGGTGCATGAACAGGAGCTTCTGAGTCTTCAGGGCGGTGCTTGAACCATGACCACTTCTTACCCTCCGAAGCCCTGGTACTGGTGTTTTTCTTCGGCGAAAGGGGAACCTCTTGAATTGGCGCCAGGCTACCAGGCTGAGCGACGTGTCGAGATCCGGCAGAAAAGTTCCGGTCGCTAGCCCACGAGTCAGTCATGGACAAGTCATGAACATCTGAAAGATTCGATTTTGCAGGGGTCTTTTTTCGGATGGTCAGAGGCTTGACCTCTTCCAAAGAGCGCAATGAGCTATGTGGTACCATGCGAATAGTTGCTTTCGGGACACCTGCGTCGGTGGGATGGGAAGTCCGGGGCTTTTGGGCACGCTTGGGACTGGTATCGATGGGCGCATGGACAGGGCCAGTGAGATTTTCGTGGATAGTAGGTTGCAGAACATGTTTTTGGGACGTAACAAAAGGATCTTGGAGAGATTCCCCCTTCGAATATCTGTGGGTGTGGTTACGAGCTTCATCTTCCTTGATCAAGCGGTCGAGATGCGTTATAACACCTGAGAGATGCGCACCAACATTTTCTGTTCGGCCATGGCTGATCTCAGCAAGTCTGCGTCGTGTTTCAGTGAGTTGCTCAATGCTGTGTGGTTTGTTTGCATCGGGGGGAGGTTGCAACAATGACGTGAGTGTTGCACGGTTGACTTGCTCGGGACTTGCGATCGAAGCCGGAGTTGGCGGTGTCTCATACCCAGAACCAACGCTAGCGGTGCGGATAGTTGTAACGGAGCTTCCATTGAATGCCTCCTCACATATCTGACTGAGCTCGTGAGAGACTTTGCGAGTGTCTTCCCTCCAGGTGTAGTCTGATTCACGGAGCTTCCTGACTTGCTGCAGTCTCTTTACCTTTGGACCAGTGGCTCGGACCACTGCTGGCTGGGCTGGGAGCGGTGGACTGCTGGGCATATCCTCGATTCCAACACAATCTGCCATAAGTTGCAAGCTGCAGGTGCTGGGGGAACGCTTGATCTCAGCCTCCTGGGGCGGTGCGCCAATCTTTCTTTTCTTAGGCTTGACTGTTATTGATCCATGGGATCGGTTTCGTAAGTGCCGGAATGAAACATTTCGGTGATAGCTCATGGAATGGGTCGATAATCCACGGGCACGGGAGCTAGATGGAAGAACCTTGGATGATTGGAAGGACTTCATGGAGCTGGGCCCATGCTTGCGCTTTTGAAGTACGGTGAATGGTGAATCCACCATCTCATCAACATCCTCTGGCTCGTCTTCCTCTATGATTGAAGGCGGTGGTTTCACTCTTGGTGAAGATAAGATAGGCTCGGCTTCCTCAGCCGGCTTCCGGTGGATTGTAATTTGAGCATATTGCGACTCAGAGTTGCCTGCATTGTGCTTTGGTGATCGGTATGGATCGTAGCTCTCCATTGTCCCAGATGACATGGGTTCCTTGATTGAGCTGACGCGACGAGGGAACTCTCTCACTGATGGACACTGAGCTCGGCGTTTCGAGTTTCCTTGTCCCGTCTGGCTACGGCCGCGGCGGACTCTCCCACCGGGGCGGGAGATGTGGTGGTAATCACTGGCTGAGTACTCTAGGGGCTGTCCCTGATAGTTCTCAAGCTGCTCGTCTCGAAACTTGGCCAAGGAATTGTAAAACATCCTCTCATGCGTCGGTCTTTGGTCCTGGTCAGTCTCGATTCTAGTTAAATGGGACCAGATAGCACTTACTCGATGCACATGAGCCTCTGGACCAATTCATCGGGTCTCACGTCATGCCATAGTGTCTGCAGGTTGCGCAGAATATCCAGATCAATGTCCTGCAGAGAGGAGACTGCTTGTCCACAGTCCTTCACTGACAAAGGAGGAGGGGGTCCGACGTAGTGATCGATCATGGCGTTGTGAAGCTTTTCGTATTTGGTAAATAGCGGATGCAACCAGATATTCTTCATCGAGATTCGATCCTCTGGGCGCTTCTGGAGAATCCGCTGGATTAGATCAGCCGCCTCGTCGCTGAGTTCAGACGGGATCATGTAGTCTCCCCTCTTGACAAGCTGCAAAGTACTTGCTAGATCCCCGCCGTCGAAGGGTAGGTAACCGGTCAACAGAGCATACAGAATGATACCGCAGCTCCACATATCAGCTCTATCTCCACGATACTTCCTCCCGTAAATGATTTCTGGAGCTGCATAATGAGGACTCCCACATGATGTGTTCAGCCAATGACCCGCGGGTTGAAGGGCGGCCATCCCAAAATCAGCCAACTTGATATTATGATGGGAATCTAGCAGAATGTTCTCGGGCTTCAAGTCACGGTGACAGATGTTGAAACGATGGCAATATCCAAGTGCTGCAATGATCTGTCGAAATAATCGCACAGCCTCTTCTTCGGGCAGTGGTCCGTTCTGGTGCACATAATCAAAGAGTTCCCCTCCTTCCACGTATTCAAGTACCAGATACCTAGCCTTGTTAGCAAAACCTCGGTGGAACAATGGGTGCAAACGAACAATTCTCCGCGATTTTCCCAAACGTCGTACAGACTGATCACATTCGGGTGCTCAATCAACTTCATAATCACCACTTCCCGTTCAATGCCACAGGGCATTGGCCGAGTAGCCGGGTTCCTTGCAAAATTTGCCGCATTGCGATCCATTGCCGCGATACTTTCACTCTGAACCATGGCGGCGGACTTCTTGGAGACGATCTTGATCGCGGCTGTATTCCCAGTAACAGCGTGCTTAGCCAACCTCACCCGTCCAGTCGCACCCTTCCCCAGTGTTCTTCCAAGCTGCCATGGTCCCACATGTGTTTTTCGCTTCCCTTTGCTTGACAGACGGGACGCCGCAGACATGATTGAGCTCCTAGCGGAGTTGAGCTGCAGGTCGGTAGCCACGGAAAGACGTTCATTCTCTTTGTTTCTCTGTGGGGTTGGCGTCATAAAAACGGACATCTGATCAGGACTCTTCACTGCCTCAGACTCTTCGATTCTCCAGCGCGGTGTTTCCACATTGGGCGACCTGGAATTGTTCATACGGCTTGACACATCTCCCAAGGGTTGACGCCTCCTCTGAGTGTCACTGACGTCGGACATTATGTGATCCATCTTGGTGTCAAGTAGTATTCTCGTGTGTCTGCTGTAATTGTGCTGTAATTGGATGTCGGATTAGCTGTCAATCTAAACGCCATTAGCTGAGCCCTCAACGCCAAAGCCGATATGAACTCCCAACGCACAATCAATTAGGTCGAACGATAAAAACATATACACCCCTTCGGAGCGTCAATGAAAAGCAGTTTGGTGTAAAGATCGGCTCCAGACGTTTCTGGCAAAGCAGTTTGGTGTAAAGATCGGCTCCAGACGTTTCTGGCAAAGGCAAAGCAGAAAAACCAATGAGTGACAAGGACTGGTCAACACCACATCATCGACGTCGGTGCAGCGAAAAGAGAACCTCAAACGACGAAACCCCAACTTTCTGAAATCGGATGTACACAAAGAAGAGAGTCTGTCAGTATTCATGGGAAGATACGAAATTGACTGGCATGCTTCGGTTAGGAACAAGATTCCTTCTTTCCCACGAGGAATGTCACCCCTCCACTGTCTGTTTACTTTGTATGTTGCTCTCTACTACGCACTTAGCACTTAGCACTTGTCTTCGGGATCTGTATTTACTACTCATCCTGCGAGGTATTTTGACCTTTGATCATCTTATTTCCTGATTCATGACACTATTCACACTCCGCACAACATCTGGGTACTAGCGCCTATATGCGCTATCCCTTGCTCTCTTGCTTCTTACTTTACCACAAAAAGCATTGACTGGGTTTCTACTTGTTGAATTGTCTGTACGTTATCTCGAACTTCGTTGTTAACATTTCCGATCAAGTGCGATCGACGAGGGAGACAGGCATTCCCCTAAGGAAGGGGGACAATAACAACTCCACTCCAGGGTTATGACATGAGCTCTGTTGTTGATCTCCTAGGGGTTTTCGTTAAGCATTCCATCCCCCTGAATTGTCCATTCCTTGACATCCAAAGGTGATCAGATTAAGCATCCAGATAAAGCTGCTGCACAGCTTGCATGTGCATGTCCTCAGTACATCAGAGTGTCCCCTTGGTGCTTGTGCATAAGCTTTCTCCGAAGCCAACAAGCACCGTTCATCAGCCTCAATTAACTAGATCAATCCATACCTATCAGCTCTACACAAGAATATCACCAATGCTCCTCACTAATGGGCACGGTATTCACGTCAACCCCGTCTGTAAACCACCGTCCCTCCCCATTCCCGTATAGTCCGATCAAAACATCATTTCCACTCATCATCCGCTTGCGCATCTTCCCAGTCTCACGGTCAAAAGTCCAATCTTCCAATCCATAGCATCTCTTCCAACGCATGCCATCCTCGGCATCCTGAAATTCATACCAAAACTGCACGGCGATGCGGTCATCCTGAAAAGCGAAAAGTTCCTTACGAAGTCGATAATTCCGCTCACGAGCCCATTTCGCTGTAAGAAATTCAACGATGGACTCTGTCCCTGTAAAGAAATAGTCCCGAACACGCCATATGCACGTTGGGGTGTAGCCTTGAGCGACTCGGGCAGGATCCCTGATCACATATGGTCAGAACGATGACATCACCATGTTTCGGTGTTTGGTGCAGCCCGATTACGCCTTTTCTTCAAGATGAAACCTTATGATAGGTATGCGTATGCTCGAATGTTTCCAAGGTGCTCTGCGCGGACAAACAAATGGGAGGAATGCAAGGGATGTTTCTGGGGACCATAGCGATAGCGAATCCGAGACTCACTGTGTATTCCACATATCCTGGGCGGCTTTGACTTTCTGCTGTGCGGTTTCCTTGGTAAACGGTGGTTTAATGTCTGCCATTGTGAGAATTTCGAGTGTTGGAGAGTTGATTGTGCACTAGAGCTGGTTTCTGAGGTTGGTGGGTTTAAAACTAGGGTTTTCGACTTGAGTCATGTCCACGTAAGATCGTACACCACGCCACACGGACATGTCTGCATCGTTTACTTCGAGATTTTGGTAGCAAAAACTTAGAAACTAAACTGGAAAAAAATAATATGAGTACTTGTTAACGGATGTCATGCTATGTTTCGCACAGGACCCTTATAATTTTCTATGCGTCTTACATGAAACTTTTCAATATTTATATGTTTAAAGATGTAAATAAATGATAAAAAAAAAGGAATCCGTAGGGTTGAGACTTGGATATATATCTGCCTCTGATGAAGAGCCTCACCACCAATACATATCGACATCGAAAGCAAAGTGCACAAGAAACAATGCCTGATACAGAGGAAGCATCTAGTGAATATATCTTTCGAGGTAACAAATCATAAATTCACGTATTCTTTATATTCGTCAATTCTATCGCCTTAGAAGTACAGGTGCCATTGCGTCCAGGAGTGCCAAGCCAAGGCGATAATACCAGACTGTATTTACAGGGCATACGGAGGACTTCATTTATATTGCTCTTGATTCATAAGGCCCAAACATGATACTCGCTTCTTTCCAGAGTCAGATCTTACAGTCAAATCCACGTTTTCTGTCTTGAAACATTCTGTTTTGTACGGCGTGTGCGTATGGCATACTAGTAGAAAACACGAACGGGTTCCCCACATTCTAAGACAACGCCACGACTTTCATAGTTCGAGTTAGCCTAGGGCAATGTGTATGGAGAACGAAGTACGGTCTCAACAATTGAGGCCTAACCTGCGAGAAACCCACTTGGAACGGCCCCCGAGGTTAGTGCTTACGAAGTCACCGAGTCCATTTTAGATGTTAAGGGGCTGAGATCCACCGTCAACTTTTTATACGATACAGCCAATCAGCGCCCTATAAACCTCAAAGCCTTGCGCCTGATCCTGTGCCCAGAGAGCCGAGATATTGTTTGCTGTTTCTCAAACGCACAGCCCTCGAAGTCTTCTATTCCTCCATCCATACTCTGAAGAGACAACGGAGTAAGATGGGATTGGGTGCATTGGGATTCACTGTGCCAAAGGGTGCAGGTCGTAAATCTAAGAAGGGTCTAAGCGAACTTCAGCATCCGAGGTCGCCGATACCCCATCAGATCCCCCTTTCAAATCAATTATCTTTCCTCTTTCTTGGCTGAAACTAAATCATCAACCGGTAGATAACTATACCCGCATCTTCATTTGCAATGAGATCCTGGTTGCCTCTACTATTCGCTGTAGGGGGCATAGCTCTCTCACAGGCAGACCAAACCCCCTTCGAATCAGTTGATTTCGATGTCACCGCCGCGCTCAAAGATATAGGCGTGGATGTATCAAAAATCCCGGCATTGGATGGGGTTGCCATAGAATCAACGGAGAATCCATGCTCCGCGGCCGTGAGTTTGCAACCGAACAACATGCAAACATCAACATCAACTAACCCAACCTGATCAGTGCGGGAGCTTGAGTCACGTATTCGGATTAAACAAAGTATCCAGTCAAGAGAGCCTGGCATTCAAAAATTTCACCGACTCCTTCTGGTCGGCCCAGCAAGCAGAGACAGTGCCATACTGTGTCTTCAAGCCATCTGAAAATAAGGATGTCAGCATTGCTGTGTTGCTAGCCCGCTTCACGGACTGTCCATTTGCTGTCAAGAGTGGTGGCCATGCGGCATTTACAGGTGCTTCTAATTCCCCCGGGGGAATGAGTATCTGGCTCAAAGATATGAATGAAGTAACTCTCAATGAAGATAAATCGGTCGCTTCTATCGGACCTGGAAATCTTTGGGGCCAGGTGTACGAAGCTCTCGAACCCCATGGTCTGGCTGTTGTTGGTGGCCGTGCGTCCAGTATTGGCGTTGGTGGGTTTCTCACTGGGGGTGGGATCTCATTCTATTCTAACGAATATGGTTGGGCCCTCGATAACGTGGAAAGCTTTGAGGTATTAACACCTGCCGCATTCCTGTGCCATATGGTGATAAGCGCTAATTGTCAACAAATACCAGGTCGTGACTGCCAGCGGAGCCATCGTCACTGCCAGCGAGACCGAGTCTCCAGATCTGTACTGGGCCCTCCGCGGCGGTGGAAATAACCTTGGTCTGGTTACTAAGTTCAATCTCTACACCATTCCCAGCCCAATGATGCGAGGAGGAACGAGGATATTCACAGAAGACCAATTTCCAAATGTCGCCAATGCATTCATGAATCTCGCTAACGATGCCGCGAATGACAAGAAAGCCCAGCACTGGATCGCTTTCATGGAACATGAGGGATCGAAGATCGCCTCAGCTGAACTTACCTATACGGAAGATGTGGAGGACCCCGAAATTTTCAGGCAGTATAGATCGATCCCCGCAGTGGCAGACTCGACAACGTCGAAGAACTTGATCCAATATTGCAAGGACATCGATGCCCACAACCCCGACGGTCTGCGGGAGGTCTACTGGCCAATTACAGTTCAGCTGAATGAAGAACTGGCCAATTGGGCACTGGATCACTTCTTCACGCTGCTACCACAGGTAGCTAATGTCTCGGGCGTTTTCCCTGTCATGATATGGCAAGGAGTGACCGAGCCGATGTTAAACAAAATGTCCGACTTTGGCGGAAATGCGTTGGGTCTTGATTCATCTCAAGGTCCTCTTCAAATCTTGCTGCTTGCCTGCTGGTGGCACAGTGAAGCAGATGACAATACGGTTTACGCATTCATCGAGAGCTTATGGGAAGCCGTGCTCGAGAAATCGCAGAGCATGGGAGTTGCCAATGACTTTATTTATATGAACTACGCCAGCCAGTTCCAGGACGTCATTGCCGGATATGGGGAGGCTAGCAAGGCTAGGTTGCAGGAGATTGCTTTGAAGTATGATCCAAAGGGGATTTACCAGCGTCTGCAACCGGGGTATTTCAAGCTGAAAGGTGCGCCCAAAGAATTCTCCAAGCCTGAACCACCGCATGGCACAGAATATATGTGAAGATAAAGGGCGTGGCATTGTCCATAGAACAAAGATATTCACAAGTGCATTGTGTACATAGTTGAGCTTGGCAGACATGGACATAAACCTCTTTGTCTTGGACAATGCAAGGATCTGGTATGAAAGAGCTCTAATTCCGATTTTCTTCACATGGGCCTTCCAGCTGTACTAAGAGTCTATAAATAACCAGGCTGTCGTTCATATATCAATAGCGGTCTTCACCCTAAATTCCGTGGACCGTACCCATGGTCTTTCCTAGCCTCAACTAATCCTCCTCAATAAAATCAGACCAATACATCGCCTTTAATGTGCAAATTGCGTTATAAGTGGTACCGCGGCCACCGCGGCATCAGTGGCTGTGGCCACACAGAAGCAGTATGGATCGAGCGCTGCAAGATAGCCCGGGCTCGCGAGAGACGAGAGCCCTGTCCCAACCCACGCCCAGTTCTTCGTATCACTGAGGCTTTTGCAATGGGTCTTTGCCGCCCCTGTCTTGGTTGGTCCGTGTTGATTCCAGGAGCTCCTGAATTGACTCACCCTGAGCGAGTCGACAAAACCCATCGCCAGTAGAGGTGAGACAACTTGGTAAATTTATCTTCTAGATACCCGGTGCCAGATATGCCTGTCAACTAAGATGGATTGCCATATTACTCAAGTGCAGGATATATTAAGAGTGAAGGGCTATAGTCCTAACTGGAGTTGATACTACAAATCCCTATATTGTAATTCCCAAGCCTGGCAAGGGCAATTCAGCTTGGAGGTTAGGCAACTAATTGAATTTGTGCAAATATCAATTCTTTCGTTCTTTTGTTCAGTCCCTTGCCAAACCCCTTTCATAGCCTAGACAATGTTTGAGGTAGAGTCTCCGACAGTTCCATTGCAATTTTCTGGTCGCTTGCCGCCACGAGATCTAGAACGAGAGATCCCACCAGAGTAGTCGTTCTAGAATCCGGTTTCAGGTTCTCTGCCAACAATATGACCGAAGCAGATTCGTGTGGTACGTATTCAACGAGGGAATTCGGATTGGAATACCAAGAAAGGGGGATAGCCAAGGAGTCGGTGTAGTTAATCGTAGACCGCGAATCCCTAGCTCCGAGATCGATAATAACCAGCGAGGAGGTATAGAATTGATCCTTTGTGCGAATCCCAACGGCTTTTCTGCCAGTCAATGTGCTCACGTAAGCTATCTCGGCTACTGGTTTGCCCAGGAAGAATTGTACGCCGGCATCTTGTGCTGCGCGGTAGACCTATGTTTAAACAGATCGTATTAGCGAACAATTATATTCCTCTGCCACAGACTAGTTGTTGACTTTGTTTTTTTCAATTAAAAAAAAGAGACCAAAATTTTGGGGTACACTACACTTGTCAAATCTCCTAGAGTATCATTTTTGTCGAAGACCGAGATATTCTTGTAGCCTCGTAGAGCGAGACGAAGCGCAGCCGATAGGCCAAACGCACCAGCGCCAACAATAATAATCGAATCAGATACGGAAACGCCCATGGTGAAAAGGAACAAGTGTTGCTTACATGGGATCTGTGGGCTACTGGGATGATATATAAATCTCCCCCCAGACTGACATGGGTTTTCCGGAAGGCGTCATGTTTTGCGGAATTGGAGAGATTAGGGGATCCGCATAGGATAAGACAAGCTAGCATGCTTTTGGCTATTATCTTTCACAGAAGATCGAAGTCGTGAGGAGACCGTGAGGGGAAGTTTAGTATTAGCGCCGATCATCGGGAGGCTTCTCCGATGAGGTTCTATGTTTCTCCAATTCGATGTTGTTGGACTATAAAATCAGGGTATTGGACTCGAGCTCAAATAGATACGTTGGATATACGCTTACACTATTGTTAAATGTGACAACATATTGAGGGCAATAGAGAGGTTTCTGATAGATGCCTATAGAGTGATTGCACATCGCGCTTGAATTTCTTTGCTGAATGGTAATCGATATATCAGCACGGTAACCTCCTCTCGGGTCGATGAGCATAACTGTAAATAGGCTAGTGCTACTAGTATGACCGTTCATCTTTATACAACATAGAACTCGCATCTTCTCTGCAACGTACACGCAACTAGACATAAGCGGGGTAGCCGATTCTCCACACTCGGGAGGTCTCCCGATGATGGGCTTCAAAGGTTATAACTTCTCTTGACTTGATGTTTGCTTCCACTTTCTGCATTTTCCCAGTCACTTTGCCAGAATCTAGTTGATTACGCCATGACTGACATCCAAAATGGAACCCTTTGCATCCTAGGGTGTGGTAAATGCGCAAGTCAGAAGCAGAAGAGCACAAACTAATGACTTAATAGGAAACCTAGGCATCGCCATCCTGGACGGCTTGATCAATGCCCCAGCCGAAAAAACCAGCGAGCTACCATTTACCCAATACATTGCATGCGTGCGCAGTGAAAATTCGGAGAAAAGACTCTCCGAGCGATTCGCCAAGTCCATGAATAAATTAAGCATTTCACGCGGCAACAACGTACAAGCTGTACAAAAAGCCGACGTGGTCATTCTAGGCCCCGACCCAGCAGACATTGAAATTGTCCTGAAACAGCCCGGGCTCCGCGAAGTTCTATCCAACAAACTCATCATCAGCATTGCAGCCGGGTGGACGAGACAAAAGCTCGAAACCACACTCTACGGCAGCGCAACCACGACAGACAACTCAGCAGGCAGGGCATGGGTGGTGCGCACATTGCCAAATATCGCAGCCCAAGTTTCCCAGTCGCTTACGGCGATTGAAACGTCCGAGCCAGCGTTGCCGGAACGGTATCTGCAGATCACGACGTCGATCTTTGAACAAATTGGCAAGGCAGTCCATGTGGATCCGAGGCTGATGAATGCTACTACTGCCGTGGGGGGCTCGACGCCCGCTTTCTTTGCGGTGATCTGTGATGCGATGATTGATGCCGCGGTGGCGGTTGGGCTTCCGCGGGATATGGCTCATACGATGATCTTCCAGTCGATGCAAGGGACTGCGACGATGCTGCAGAGTGGTATTCACCCTGCTCTTTTGAAGGATCAGGGCACTTCTCCTGAGGGGTGCACGATTGGGGGGTTGATGGTGATGGAGGAGGCTGGTGTGCGTGGGCATGTTGGGCGGGCGTTGAGGGAGGCTGTTACTTTGGCTCGTTTGATGGAGACGACGCCTCATGTAAATGATACGAGACATTAGACTTTCAACATGAGTGTAGTTGATGTCGATGTTGCTATATTCAATCTTTGCGCCAAAAGGATAGCATTCAAGACCATGGTTATATTAAATATTATAAAATCATCAAAACAGAACATAGAATCCACTGTAGGAGGCCCTCGTAATCAGGAGTCACTGCCCTGGTCACCGCAAATTCTCTTGAAAACATCAAGGGTATGTTGCCAGACCAATCCCCTAGTCCCATCCTCACGATATCCCTGCAAAACCTTCTGGTTAGCAACAGTAGCCGAATCCGCGCCCACCAAATAAGCACCAGAGCCCTGAACACCGTCGGAGCCAACTGCAACATCCCCTCCGGCCCCCCACCCCTTGGGGGCAAAAGTCGGACTGGTCCCAGCATAGAGATGTCTCTTTCCACTCTCCTCCAACGGAACAGTCAACGGCGAGAATACAAACATCAAAGCGCTCGCCGCAGTCTTCATCAAGAACCCATTATCGCGCATGAGGCTTGTTTTCACGATGCCCGGATACGCGTGGACAAATGATGTGGACGGGTGCGAAGCAGCAAGCTCTTCCATAGAAAGCGATGTCATGGTGATCGCATGGTTGGCGCAGTTGCGCAGAGAATAGTTATTCTTCAAGGACAAGTCATTCAAAATCAAGGATGCATTGCTGCGAGCATCGAGGACAGAAAGAACGCGCGAGAGATTGCCACGCTTACTAGGAGATGTGTCTTCACCGTTGGCCGCATTGGTTAATTGGGGTAGCAGATTGTATAGGAACCGCATGCGTGAGTAAAAATGAAGACTGAACTTTTTGTCCAGACCTTCATCGGTCTCTGTATTTTCAATTAGCAATGATCCAGCACGGTGCAGACGGCAAAGGGGAAATAAAAGAGAGATAGGAAAACCATACCATCGCGTCCCTTGGTAGTCAAGATTCCAGCACTCAGGACCAGTAAATTGATCCTTTCCTCCTTTGCTTGTATGGCCTTACAAGCCTGGTCTACCTCCTGTAGACGCGAGACATCTCCCTTGACGAAGCTAATCTGCCCATCTGGGTTTAGAGCACGGAGATCCTCGATGATCTGAGAGGCTCGACTCTCACTTCTTCCCACCAGGTACACACGCGGAGAAATA
Organism: Penicillium crystallinum; assembly: GCA_027569675.1. NCBI lineage: Eukaryota > Fungi > Ascomycota > Eurotiomycetes > Eurotiales > Aspergillaceae > Penicillium > Penicillium crystallinum. The sequence goes on from JAPDKR010000074.1 coordinate 81,277, forward strand.
GTAGATCTTACAAAAGCACGAGCGGTAGCTTCGCCGATGCCACTGGTACCGCCAACTAGAGAGATGTTAGTACCGTCCGAGCTTGAGGGGTTACATGCAACACTCTACCAAAGACTGCCACCAGGTTGGGGCCATACTCCTTCAGAGAAGTGTTATTCTTTTGTACAGTTTCAAGAGACACCATTTTGATTTGCTTATTGGGCGAAATCGATGGGTCGGACGACCTTATAAGTGATGTTAACAAGGGCTTGGCGAAAGTTGGCAAGTTGAGTTCATCCGAGGCCGACTCCTAACGCCGCAACCCCCGAGGACGGAATGCTGACGGCCAAAGTTGATGCGTCTGATGTTTGTGCATTGAACTTTTGAATGAATAATATTGGTAGGCTACCCGGTTATGAAGTAGCTGGGCTGATTCGCAAGGAGAAGGATCCAAGAGGCCCAACCATTTCTAACCCAAATCATGCTTGTCAGATCCCTCATTCATCTCTACTTTTGTACCATCTATAAAGTTCATGTACTGTATGCAATTGTCCGCGAGTTGTAGATGTTTGGTGGCCACACAAAATAATAGCATTAGACTGACAATAATATCGAAATTCAATTCTGGTAAACACCAAGAACCTCCATGAGCTTTGATGTGCCTGAAAAATGCTTCAGCCCTAACTGCAAGCAAGTTTCATGAGCAAAGCCAATCGCATAGAATATTCGATGAGCGACCGTTTGCTAAGATTTTTGGAAACTGCTGGTTCCCTTTTGGGATCGAAAAAGTACGTCGTGCACATACCATCCATCCACCTCGACTAGCCCATACTTATTCCAAAAGTCGTCCGTCAATTGCGAAACAAGAACATCCAATCTTGCATCTAGATGTAGAATTCGTCTCGCGAGCTGATCCGCCATGGGGACAAATTGGCCCAGAACAGCTTTTTCGTCATCGTCTGTCGGCATCCGATAACCCACTTGAAGCCCACGCAGTATCTGGTAGAGAGTATCTACACTCGCAATTTCCCTTTCATAGGCCTCAAGTAACTCAATCACCGCCTCCAGCGAAGCGACCCCCAGCCCATCAAACAGTTTCAAATTTCTTGGGCCATCGTTGGTTAGAGCTGTGCATAGAGGCCGGAGAACGCGAACATCAGAATAATGGTAGCGGTCTCTGAAGGTATCGTCGTGCTTTTCCAGTAATTCCTCAGGTCTATGGACGAATGAAGACATGCCAGCGCCGGCAAAAAGCTCCGCCAGGCGACTCAGATGGCTTGGTCCAGACGCATGATTGACTCGATATATACCCAGGAAAACCGAGCGATAGAGTGAGAATATCTTGTTCTCGAGCTTCTTTTCCTGGGTTTCCTCGCTGCTTTTGGGGGGCATCCTGGAATCGTGCTTACTGGCGCGTAACCCAAACATTTTCTTGGGTAAAGGATGACAGTAACTCGGTGGGCCAAACTTCGAGAATCGTAAGAGATTTTTGTTTAGTGAGGGTGTAGTTGTTGATCCCCAGTGCCAGGTAACGCGGAGGATTCTTGCTATCGGAGGATTGCTGAGCTAGGCTGAAGCATAAATAGTCAAAGAAAAATTGCGGCTGAATATTGCCCACTGGGGCCATCGCCTTTTGTGAGGTGGTCGGGCCTCCATGACATGCACCTTGGGGTAAGAAGATGAACTATTAATAGGGCTACTCCGTATTCCGTATGTACTTCATGTTCTGTTGTAGTCATGTATTAGCCTCAGATGTCAACCGTTAGCTCTGCCTCGGGCATGATAAGGGTGCAAACCAAGCAAAGTCGGCAGAATCACATGACTCATCCCACCTGGTGCCTGATACAGGAGGCGAGCCATAACATCATAGCCCCTCCATTTGAACCGTTGCAGTTCAGAGACCGAGGCACATCGAATCAGAGAACTCGATTTAAATCCGAGCTGAGTCATCTCCAATGCCGACAGAGACTCCGATTCGTTGAATATCATTTTCCAACTTCAATTTGATAACGTTAATCAGCGGTTCTCGGCGGTCTTTCTTGATAATCCATGCGGTTCGGTATCTTTCTACTTCGGATCACCTCACTTGCTGTGAAAAAGCCCCCCACTTCGTCATGTGTTGATCCCGATGGGCCGATATGTGTAAGCCGTAATGTTAAATACTCTCTCTTTCTCTCCCTCCCGTCTTTCTCTTGTATCCACAATCTAAACTTCTAATCTTCTCTTCGTAATCCCCCAATTACCTTCAATTACCTTCAAAATGTCTAAGGGTTTCAACGCTGGTGACGCCTTCCCCCAGGACGTCGTGTTCTCGTGAGTGACTCCTCCACAATCGCCCTAGAGCTGCATAACTAACAAGCCCCAGCTACATCCCCTGGTCTGAGGAGGCCGGCGAGATCACCTCTTGCGGTATCCCCATCAACTACTACGCCTCCAAGGAGTGGGCTGACAAGAAGGTCATCCTCTTCGCTCTTCCCGGTACGTGACCGCTCTTTTGAAAAATTTCAATTCGCCCCCGCATTCTATCTTTTTCCTCTCTGGCACTATGCATATTTCACCTGCAAGGTTCTCACGCTAACCGCCACCGCTCTCTAGGTGCCTTCACCCCCGTTTGCTCCGCCAACCACGTCCCCGAGTACATCCAGAAGCTCCCCGAGCTCCGCGCCAAGGGTGTCGACCAGGTCGCCGTCCTTGCCTACAACGATGCCTATGTCATGAGTGCCTGGGGCAAGGCCAACGGTGTCACCGGTGATGATATTGTATGAATGACCCTACCCGTCTCCAATCGCAATGGACTCAATTGACTGACTTTCGTCCTTTTCTAGCTCTTCCTCTCCGACCCCGATGCCAAGTTCTCCAAGAGCATCGGCTGGGCTGATGCCGAGGGCCGCACCTACCGCTACGTGATCATCATCGACCACGGCAAGGTCGTCTACGCCGCCAAGGAGGCTGCCAAGAACACTCTTGAGCTCTCCAGCGCCGACGCTGTCCTCAAGCAGCTGTAAATTCGTTCCAAAATAGATTTGGGTAAACGGGCGCACTTGTTTACTGGGTGATGGGAGTCATGTCTCCGCTTTGCGGTTTTTTAGAAACGCTTTAGATAGCCCTGTTGCTTGATCGCCTGAGATCCCTTTAATGAAGCCACGAGTTCATTCTGTCTTTTCGATGTTCCTATGCAATTGAGTGCTCGTAGTTTGTAGTTCGTTGTTGACATGGTTGGATGCTGTACAATGTAGTATAGCCTGTTGCTGTGATTGGTGCGCTGTTTCAATGCTTGGCTAGTGCTGGGCCTGTGCTTCACGTTTAATTGGAAATCTAGATCATCCCGGTTCCTGCTCGATTCTGGCCAAGTCTGTAGTAAAGAATATAAGGCATATATAATCTCCATATATTACTACTGGTTGGAAAGAGTTATCGGCCTCTGCCTATGTAGGTAATCTGGGAAGTACCTAGGTAGAATCACCATCCCATCTGGGCTCATGTACATACACGTGGGATTATTTGGAAAAGTGGTATATCAGACTACGAAGCGACCTTCAATGTAAAATCATGTGCCAGAACTCGCAGGATGAATGACCGTGTCAATCGTAAGATTAATATCAGTTAAGTCATATGAAAATGTTGAAAACTCTATCTAATACTTAATGGATATACGCGAAAGAATAGCAACCGCTCAACGCCAATCCTAGAAATTCAAGAATTCTTCGCATTCGATGCAATGGCGACAGACTTGTTCTTCTTCCGATCTTCCTTCGGTCGCAAGCCACGACTCAGTCCACCGCCAAGACCCCGTGCCAAAGAAGCAAATGGCGACGAATCCTGCCACACAGCCAAGTCGTGCTCCAGCTGGCCATCCTCTTTGGGGTGATGTACCTCTTTTCGGGATGGGTCAGAAACAACTGGCTCGGATTGTCGACGACGGGAGTGCTTTGCCGGTACGAGGCTCTGTCGCACGACAGATGCATAGTCTCTAGGTCTGGGAGATATAGCTTCTATTGAGGGCATGGGAACATCGACGGCGATGTGCTCAGAGCATTGGCAGCCACATCCCGTAGGACACGTGGGAAGCAATGTATCTTGGGTTTGGAAGTCGAATACGCTGTCAAATTTATCGCTAGATTGGAGGAACCAGTGGCGGTGGCAGTCGAAACAGCTCACGTGTCCGCAACTCAGACAGGGGATCAGCATGCCATCGACCACCTCGCCGCAGATGACGCACGGCAGTTTGGTGGGTAATGGTTGTCGAGGTTTGCAGTTGGAGCATCGGCGGCCCGATGCTTTGCGCTGGTGGCGCTTGGAAGGGGTATCAGGAATTTTGGGTTCCTTATCAAAGATGGAAAGCTGCAACGCGTGGCCACAGCTAGCACAATGTCGCTGGAAATCAAGAGCTTCGAGATTGAGCTCTAGCTGCGCGTCTTTCAGCGGAGTTTCATTAGAGCTAGTGCTGTTCCAGTAGTGACTTGCATTCAGGTCATCCACTCGATCAGTCACTGCTCCAATTTTCATTACCTCGCTTTGTTGAACCGGAAGGTCCCAAATTGATAAAAGGTTGGCATAAGTGGCGCGATATGACCGATATAAAGACTCTTTGTTTCGGTCAAGGAGTGGATCTTGCGTAGGCCCTTCACTATCAAATGCACTCTGGTTCTTGTATGTGACTTTGAATCTTGCCGGTGGTGGTGTAGATTCGGATGCGTGATCGCTTTCAGCGTCGGATTGAGCCTGTGACTAGAGAAATGATTCGCGTTAGACAAGTTACACTCGGGGTTTATTGATCTTTCATAAATGTAACATACCACCTGGCCAGTCACTACACTAGGACTTTCCTGGGGGGTCGACTTTTTCTTGCTTATCCTACTTGTTGGCGGCGATGCAGATGATGGTCCGAACGTGAATGAACGAGACAGTGAGGATGCTAATACCGACCCAAATCCGGATCCACTCCGTGGCTGAGATTGCTGATCGGGCGATGCAGCCATGGACACAGTGTGGCCTAAAGACGTTCGATCAGCGGCGATGCCTCGTGGGCGGGACATAAACGGAGGTGTAGTGCCAGTGGAATATGGGGGTGTAGAATCGAGACGCGTCGTTTCACCAGACGAACGGGTTGAAATTTGAGGACCAGCCAAAGACTGAACCTCTTTAGGGACAGACGAGGCTGGGGTCACAACAGGCGGCTTGGTCCGAATTCTTGATGCAGCAGAGTTGAAATCCAAAGAGAAATCTTGATGTCCGAACTTGTTTTTGGTCTGCTGGTTCTCCGAAGCCCCGTCTTGGTTGGCTTCCAGGAGCACGCATGAAAGCATCGCCACCATCTGCACATCGCCAATGCGCTCGAAGTGCTCGAATAGAGCAGGCACAAGCCAATGACTGCCAAGGGGATGATTTCCCCAGCGGATGATACTACCCGTCAAGTCTCTATAGAGACCGTCATGTCCCAGACCACCGAAAATGCCCCCTTTCTTCTGCATACGCCTTTGCAGCAGCCCTGAGTCTGGTAAAGTGCCGGGATGTTTCCGAACATGCAATATTAGCTTGATCAGACCCCAAATTTGAGCCAGTTCATGACAGCCCGCGTCAATGGCAACGGCCTCGTTATGGGCACATACGTCTGTTCCTTTGCCGCATATGCGATATTGGCTAGCCAATTGACGCTTGACGGGTAGTAAATCACTCAAATTATGGATAGACACGATATTTTGGGGTGCCTCTGATTTCACGATGGCTCCTCCACCAGTTGATCTTTGCGAGTTATCGGTTGATCGTGGCCTGTTAATGCCATAGCTACCGACACTGCGCCATGTTTGGGGCGCGGGGAAACGTGTCGGTAGTCCAGAAAGAACGTCAGAGGAGCCCGAAGAGCTTGAGGTGTCTGAATATGATTCATCTGAATCACTCGAGGCACCATCATCTGTGCTGGTTATTGTCCCCATTCTGCGGGGACCGGGTGAGCTGGTATTTAATCGACCGAAGCCTTCAAAAACCTTGTCCCCTCTAGACCATCGAGTCATTTCTTTAAAGCCCATATTCTCAAACAGCTCTGCAGATTTATCCTTCTTGGGTTTCGGTGGAAAGAAGCAGACGAGGCGGCCATCATTCGCCCAAAGTGCTCCGCAGGCTTTGGCCACAGGTACCATGACGTTGGCATTGACAGTGCGTAATAGCTCAGAGCTCATCCCTAGTTCTTGGCTCTGTGTCATGCCGACCTCATCTTCGTCACTAGATTCGCCTTCCAATTCACCGCTGATAGGCGACTTGAGGTTATCGCCAGTTTCACCCAATATCCACGCGATGCTCTCCTCGAGGCTGCTTTCTCCCAAAAGATAACGCACAGCACCTTCCAGGCATCCTCGATTTCGGGACATGTAGGTCTCAGCAATTGTTCGCAATTCAGCTGTGGTCTTCGCAGCCCACTCATCGGTGACAGCTGCTGTTTTCTGAAATGTAAATGTTGGGATGGCAGTTTTGGGATAGCTCGTTGGGAACTTGATGTCCACTTTCAGGAACAACGAGGCACCGTCAGCACCCCAGGGCCCATTAAGAGAAATTGAAATCTTTCTTTGTCGCACATCAACTGACTCGAATGCCACCTTAGTGAACTTTTCACCAACATGACTGATTTCGTCTCCCAGTGTCTCAATATCCCACCCTGAAATTTTCACACCACGCATCCAAGCAATTGGATTTGTGTCGGCTCTTAGATTTGATCTTGGTTGCATGCCCACGCGATCGACATGACCTCCCTTTATCCACCCACGAGCGTGTGGCACAGTAATGGCGTTCATTCCAGTACCCGCCGCGGTATTTTGGTTCTGATATCCAACTGACGAAGCCGCGTCAATGTCATCGAGATCAAAATCCGAGTTGACATCACGGAAACTGCGATACACAGCACCAAGTCGTGTCACGGTTCGCGTAGATATAAAAGATTTTCCTTTTTCGTAGCCGACGCGTTGCAAAATCTCAGGATTTACTTTGTGCAACCGAAGTTCCCTATCCATTCCCCATGTCACAAGCTGATACTCCCGGTGGTCAATTCCATCCGTTACCCCGCCGCGTGGTCTCCACAAGAATTCTTTGACTTCTCCCTTGTGTCCCGGGAAAGTGTGTACCAAAGGCAAGTCATCATCGGGTCCCGATCCATCTCCCATTCGCCGGCTGTAAAGGTGAAGATCATTGTTGCCTCTCTGTGGCATTGCAAGCATACCCCATCCAAATGGCGTGTTACGTGCTCGCCATACGGGAAAGGCTGTGTGAATCTGCTTCTCCGGGACATCTGAATCTGCAGTATAGTCCCAAAACTTGATGGTTTTGTCTAGAGAACATGTTACGAGCGCACCGCGTCGAACACGATTCCAGTCAACTCCATAGATTTTGGTACTATGTGCTTCAATCGACTTGATCGGATATGCGCCCATTCGGTCATCCCAGATCCGTAGGAACCGGTCATGAGAGCTTGCAACTACATGAGGATCTTGTCGGTTCCATTTCACTTGGGTTGCTCCTGTGAACCAATCTGAAAACGAAACTGCTGGCCGCGACGGAGCACGTAAATCCCAACAGTGTACAAAGCTGTCCACTGAGCAGGTAGCAAGTATATCTGGGTGAAATGCCGAAAAGTTGATATCAGTAATTGCACGGGAGTGGGCGTGAAGCACAATCTCAATAGAATTCTGCCATGTCTTCATTGCCAAATTCCAAACCAACGCCTTTTGATTTGATGTACTGACAACCCATTGATCGCGTGCAGCAAATGGGGACCACTGCACATCTGCCACCTCCCATGGTGTGTGATGAGGGAGATACCGTGGCGGAGAATATGGTGAATCCAGATCAATGACATGTAGACCCTCCTTGGATGCTAGAACGACATCTCGTCCACAAGGGGATATAGACATAGCCCCAACCGGCTGCTCCACATGAAACGAGCTGTCCTCATCAAATGTCGGGCTCTCCATGGCCGACGTGAGAGGCCTCGGCTCCATTGAACTTGACATGGTGACAGTGATGGCCGCTCTGCTTAAACTCCGATGTTCGTCGGGTCGCGATCTTGCAGGAACCGGGGAGTCAAGACTCTATATATACATATCACGCAGTATTGTATATAGTTGATAGTAAGATACCCGTTTCCATGTTTGACAATGGCATTCCCTATCCTTGAATGGCAAGATACGACTGTCGAACCCTCAACTGTCGCGGAGACTGTGGAGTGTCAGGTCGCGATAACGCGATAAGAAGGCGTGTGTGGCTGATGCTGTGGCTGTGTGATTATGACATCACATGATCTCGTATACGGGACGCGAAAAAACCCCGCCATGCAGGAGCCCCTCGGCCGGTTACGTCGAGATCTGGATCAGTTGTTTTGTTGACTTGCTATTTATCTTTCTCTATTGAGGTCTGCGCTTAATTTCTGTGGTCCTAAAATCATCGAAGACGCGCGACTTTTTGGTCACCCGGTATCAGTCTCATCTTCTGAAAATATTAAACCAAGTTTACACGGGTGTCGATAAGTCGGTTCACCATGGCTTTGCCCAAGAGAATCATTAAGGAGACGGAACGCCTGATGGCAGAGCCGTAAGGACACCATCTGGCTTAAGCAGCTCTTTTCACAGAGGCTAACGTACCATCTTTGGATAACAGCGTTCCTGGCATCAATGCTGTCCCTCATGAAGATAACCTCCGCTATTTTGACGTTTCGATTCACGGACCTACGCAATCTCCATACGAGGGTAAGCATGCTGTAAACACTTTACACGGACCAATTGCAATATTGACAGTATACCTACAGGTGGTATCTTCCGACTTGAGCTCTTCCTGCCAGATGACTATCCTATGACCCCACCCAAAATCCGTTTCCTGACCAAGATCTACCACCCCAACATCGATCGCCTGGGTCGCATCTGTTTGGATGTCTTGAAGAGTATGTAACAATCTCTCTTCCTCTTGTCTAAAGATCGCGCATTTCTAACAGCAGTTTCATCTAGATAACTGGTCCCCGGCTCTCCAGATCCGTACGATTCTACTCTCGATCCAGGCCCTACTTGGAGCCCCGAACCCCGATGACCCGCTTGCCAACGATGTGGCTCAGAGATGGAAGGACGATGAGCCCGCTGCGATCCAAACGGCAAAGGAGTGGACTCGGACACACGCTATGACCTAAGTCCATTGTTGTTATGTGACCACGAAGTGCAGGACAGACCTTTCTATGTGCGATAGTAGGCATTGATGCGAAGCGTTTCTTATTTGGTAAGCTCGATGCTTTGAGTAGGAATCTATTCTCTGCTCCGACTACTTTGGCTTGGTTATTATGGCTTCCTTTATAGAAAGCGTTGCTTAGAATCAACACCGTCGGGCGTGCCTGAATAGCCATTCCTACCAACACTTCGGCCTTGCTAGATGCATGTTGAATTTTACAGCATCCTGTTGATATTGGGCATCGGCTGGGGTAGCCAATTTGGCATAAGGAAGCGATCATTTAGCGGGTATACCGCATTGAACTCCACTGTATCTGTAGCGCAGACTTTAAGAGAATCCATTGAGAATCAAGGGACAAATTAGCACCTTTTTCTCAAGGTCATGCAGTGTTCAATGTTGTTTTCACAACTTCGGGTATCTTTTAGCAGAAGACGAAAGATCTTTCAATGTTCTATAGATTGAGACAATAATATTATGCTCATAAATCAAAGATTTATTGCCAACTCAAGCCCTGCAGCTATCCAAATGTAAAACCGAAAGGCTATCGGGTTATTGTAAAGAACAGGCATATCATGTGACCTTATCGATAAGTAGACCCGGAAAGGGCAGAAGCAGTCACGTGTCGCACTTTAGCGAGCACCCGCACCACAATTGGGTCAGCAGCATCACCGCGGTCCACGATTTACGACAACCACTCAACGCCAACCGACCCCCGTCAGCGCATCTCCATCCGTCAAGATGCGTACTTACGACGACTCCTTCAGCGGCCAGAAGATCTACCCTGGCAAGGTGCGTTGTCAATCCCGTCGTCATTTTTGGGAGGAATTTGTGTGCGAGGGAACAACGGCATCGCGGATTCGACATTCAACCTTCGATTTCTCAATACGATCAAAATTGTCGCTCTCCGTTATTACCGAATCGCCGCACATGAATTCCGCCCTCTTGTTATTGCTACTGGAGGCTAATGTCTGATCTTCAATGTTACAGGGCAAGCTGTTCGTCCGTGGCGACAGCAAGATCTTCCGCTTCCACAGTGGAAAGTCCGAGTCCCTCTTCCTCCAGCGCAAGAACCCCCGCCGCATCGCATGGACTGTTCTCTTCCGTCGCCAGCACCGCAAGGGTATCTCTGAGGTCGGTCGCCCCTCCCTTTGGATTTTTGTTGGATTGTGTGGTGGGACGAAAGGCCGATTCGAATGGTTACGACAATCATGAGACGGAGCAAGAGAAGGGAATCTACAAGTCGTCACCACCGTCAATGGGTTCAAATGCTGGAAAATGCGACATGCAATTTACTGACCGGGTTATCTTTTGGATATATAGGAGGTCGCCAAGAAGCGTACCCGCCGTGTTGTCAAGAACCAGCGTGCTATCGTTGGTGCTTCCCTCGACGTGATCAAGGAGCGCCGCTCCCAGCGCCCCGAGGCCCGTGAGGCCGCCCGCAAGCAGGCCATCAAGGAGGCTAAGGAGAAGAAGGCCGCTTCCGCCAGCGCCAAGAAGGCTGAGAAGGCCAAGCTCGCCGCCACCAAGGGTGGTGCCCAGCGCATCCAGAGCAAGCAGGGTGCTAAGGGCTCCGCTCCCAAGGTCGCCGCCAAGTCCCGCTAAATTTCTTAATGAAAGTGGTTGGGAATGGAGGTGCTCGGAAAGGAGCAGCGCTGTGATGGTTGCGATATGATGGAACTTATGGGCACTGGAGCTGGAGTACTGTCTGTGAGGACTGGCCTAGGGCCTTGACCTTGTTTCTGGAAATACTTTTATGCAATACAATTTCATGCAGAAAAATGGGAACAAAGGAATCAAAAATACGAATCCCCATGCGAGTATTAAAAACTCTCCTCCCGTCCAGACTTGAATCATGAAGCGTTTCTTTGTTTTTCTTCACTGGGAATTCATATCCTCCAGGCCTACCCATGTATGGATGGACATGTATCCCATGGGGTTTTTTTTAACGAAGTAGTCCAAAGTCGAACTTCCGATCTGTAACTAAGTATCATGCTTCGATATTGTCCCATCGTTTCATAATGGAATTGACCACAAGGGACTGTCACTCTAGACTCTCCTCCGTTGCATTTGATCAAGCGTCCTGTCTATATCAGCACACTCCAGACTCTATCGTAGGTACTCCGTAGTGAACGTTCTTAAACATGAATGGGAAAATTATGAATGGGAAAATTCTGAATTCTCAAACTTGAGTTGGGTAATAATATAATGTATACTGTTGTGGAAAGGACCGTCATGCTCCATGTACATCTAAACCTCGACCATCTAAGCCTCCATCCCCGCAATGCATTTTGAACCCCCCAAGACAGCAGCGATGGCAACAACAAAGTATTAGTACCATAGACCGAATTGGGAAAGACACGCAATCTAAAATGACAAAAATGCCATAGTCATGGCCGTGTTTGCTGACCGAAGCAGCGCCTTCTCTCAAAACACCCGTGCTATGCAGTTGGATTGCCAAAATGGGAAGTGGATGCAAAATCCTACAGAAGCACCACTCATTTTTTCTCTGGCCCGATGTACGTAATCGCCAATGGACCAGAGTCAAGCCTAGCTCTGATCTCTCTGAAATGCCACCATCGCATGCTTTCTGCAAGTCTTCCATATATAACTGCGCCTCCTCGAAGCCCTGCCGGACTCGAACCAAAATACCCCAAACGCCAGACCGAAAACCGGCGTGAACCGGGAGGACAAAATGTCAGGAATCAAAAATCACCATAAATTCTTAGTAGTAGTGAGCCATCTCGAGGCCGGCGCGCTTGAAGCCACACTTGATATAGAAGCCCTCGTTGACTTCAGAGCAGTCCAAGATGCTCTAAAAGCTCAAGTCAGCAATGAACAGCACAGCAAGAAACGCATGGATGCATAGAACATGCACATACCTTGTAGCAGCCGACTTGAGCAGCAACATGATCCAAAGCCTGAATAATTCTCAAGCCAAGCTTCTTGCCCTGCTGGTTCTTCTCAACGGCGATATCCTCAATGTGTCCAACCATGCCGAGCGAGTGAATGAATTTCCGCTCGACGATCAGACTGCCGGTTCCCACGACCCGGTCCGCACCATCGCAGATCACGAGCATGTAGTACTCGTCGTTGCGCGAGGTAATCCAGTCGTACCGCGCATTCCAGGCCTCCTCGCTGATGTCGCCGACGGTTGTGAGTACGCGCAGCACATCCAGATAGCCGCGGTTGTAGTCTGAGCGGCGCATTGGGCGGATGGTGTAGTCTGTTGGCAGGACGGAGATCACTTCGGGGGAGATGAGGCTGGAGGGGAAGAGAGGGCCGTCGGTTTCAACCTCGATGGATGTGACTGTTGGCTCCATGGTGGGCTTGGTGACTTCTCGGACTGGAGTGGCTGGAAGGAAGTGTGCGGTCATTTTGGTGAGAGTGGTTGTAGAGTAAGAGTGTTGAAGAGTTTGAGGGCGGGTTGTTTATCAGGGGCGGGGGCCTTTCAGTAGAGATCGACAGAGTTGTATCAGAATATGGTACTTCTTTCTAATGGACTTGAATATATAATTGAAAAGGGGGATAATCGGATGAGAAAAAAAGAGGGTGTTGAGATGTGAGAAATAAGTACTTGGCAAAGAAGGGTTCAGGCACAGTGCAAGTGAGACACTGCCCCAGGGGCTTCTATTAATACTCTCCATACCAAGGGACAACCAGTGGATTCCTTTTGCCTCTCGGTCTTTCTTACTTTATTACTTTAGTCCCTTTTCTCTGAATTGAAAAGTTTCAGGATTATTGAAATTTATTACGATGTACGGAGTTGATTGATTTTCGCCCCCCCGATCTATATTGTACTAGTGTTCTTGATCGCCTTTGCACGGATCGACGATGCTATTTATAACCCCAACATAGTGATGATCGACAATTGTACAAAATCATGATTAAACTTGAAATTCTTTCTTCAGTGTACATATGCTTTCTGAAATGGTCTAATAATATCACAGGACAGCATTGCTGTTGATTTACTTGAACTCCTTAGGAGCCAGCATCAGCTCGGGACGGACATACTCGTCGAACTGCTCGGAGGTCAGAGCCTTAAGCTCCATGGCACTCTCCTTCAGGGTAAGGTTCTTCTTGTGGGCGTTCTTGGCGACCTTGGAAGCCATGTCGTAACCAATGACGGGGTTCAGGCAGGTCACGAGCATCAGACTATAACGCTGTTAGAATTTGCCACCAAAAGTAAGGGGGAGTTAAGCGCATACCTCTCGTGGAGAAGGGAGTTGATACGGGACTCGTTAGCCTGGAGACCATCCACCAAGTGGGTACGGAAGCTGTTCATGCCATCAGAGAGAATGCGCACGCTGTGGAGCAGGTTGGCGATCATCAAAGGCTTGAAGACGTTAAGCTCGAACTGGCCGTTCATGCCACCGATAGTGGCAGCAACGTGGTTACCCATGACCTGGGCACAGACCATGGTGAGGGACTCGCACTGGGTGGGGTTGACCTTGCCAGGCATGATGGAAGAGCCAGGCTCGTTCTCAGGCAGGCTAAGCTCGCCAAGACCGCAGCGAGGGCCAGAGCCAAGGTAGCGCACATCCTGAGCAATCTTGAACAGGGAACCAGCCAGAGTGTTGAGAGAACCAGAAGCCTCGACGATGGCATCGTGGGCGGCGAGGACCTCGAACTTGTTGGGGGCAGTCTTGAACTCGAGTCCAGTCAGCTTGCTGATCTCAGCAGCGACGGCCTCATCGAAGCCCTTGAAGGTGTTAAGACCAGTGCCGACGGCGGTACCACCCTGAGCCAGGAAGCGCAGGTGGGGGAGAGAAGCCTGAACGCGCTCGATGTTGCGGTCAAGCTGGGCAACGTAGCCAGAGAACTCCTGGCCAAGAGTAAGAGGGGTAGCATCCTGCAAGTGAGTACGGCCAATCTTGATGATGTGGTTGAAGTTCTCGACCTTGACTTGGAGGGCATCACGGAGAGCCTTGAGGGAAGGCAGCAAGGTCTTCTCAAGCTCGACAACAGCGGCGATGTGCATAACAGTGGGGAAGGAGTCGTTGGAGGAGGCGGACATGTTAACGTGGTCGTTGGGGTGGACGGGCTTCTTGGAGCCCATGGTACCACCGAGAATCTCAATGGCACGGTTGGAAATGACCTCGTTGGAGTTCATGTTGGACTGAGTACCGGAACCAGTCTGCCAAACGACCAGAGGGAAGTGGTCCAGCAGCTTACCCTCGGCGACCTCAGCGGCGGCCTGCTTGATGGCCTCGCCAATCTTGGGGTCTTATACTAAGTTAATGACTTGACCAGAGTTTTTTGCGCAAGAGTGTCACATACCCAGACCATACTTCATGTTCACCTCGGCGGCAGCACCCTTCAGGATACCAAAGGCCTTAACAATGGGGGCAGGCATGCGATCTTGGGGCTGGTTGATATCGAAGTTACCCAGGGAGCTGCTTTCATCAGCAATCCTTCTTTTTTTTCCTTTTTTTACATCTCGATTCGACGGGTCGTCTTACCGCTGGGTCTGCGCACCCCAGTACTTGTCGCCGGGGACCTTTGGGCGCGATATCAGCCATATGCCGCAAGATATTCACGTCGAGATTACTCACCTGGATTTCACCGAAGGCATCGCTCTCGGTACGAGGGTCAACAGACTAGATCATACGCATTAACTTGTCTGGTTTCGTATCGGTTGTGCTCTCCAAACAGCATACCATTCTGACGGTAGTTCCAAAAGCGCGCTTGTTGGAGATGGTGTTCAATGACTGGAGGCGGGGGAATTGAGCGACCTGACGGCTATTGGAGCTCAGGGCCCGGGTCGCAAAGGGCGAAACGATCATGCGAGCTGCGGGGGTGGCTCTGGCCGCATGTGCTAAGGTGGCCATAGAGCGCACCGCGGCTCGGGAAGAGGTGGTATTCATTGTGACAATTGGCTTGTGATTACACCAGAAAGGAAGTATATAGGTTCACACCAGGCTTTTCAAGCTCCTAGGGAAAAGTGGATTTGAGGATCGGGTCTCCTTGAAAGAAGAATAAATTTGAAGGTACAGCTCACTCCGAGTCCCCAGCCGAAACTTCCCGGTATCGGTAGGACCGAAGGGACCCGCGATGTTCGGCATTGAAGCTGGCAGTGGTGGGTAAGATTCTGTAACATACTGTATTAATGTACGGTAATTTATCTTCCGAGCTAATCGCTCATCCCTTCAGCCACCGCTTCATTGTCGCGATCGCCTTGTCGTTGTATCGCCGACCTCCCTCCAAGATTCCATCGAGGGCAGGCACCAAATGTGGTACTCCTGAAATTCGGTCTAGCTCTACAATGACCCCGGCAGCTTTAAGCTTCGCTGCATACGCCTCTCCTTCATCCCGCAGCGGATCCAATTCCGCCGTGGTCACCAATGCAGGTGCCAAGTCTTGGAAGTTGGATGCAAGAATGGGTGATATTTTCCAATCCTAGAAGAATCAGCCTCACACTTTCAGTGGATACAATTTCCGAATTTACCTGATCAGACGCCGCCGGTCGAGGCACTCCCAGGAAGTGTCGGTGAAAGTATGCCATACGCGCTGCTGGTAAAGCTGGCGCAAACTCCATCTCTCGGTATGATTCATAGGGACAGCCTTCACGGTCGAAGTTGCCTCCGGGGGTGAAGGCACTGTGTAAGTCAGTAACCGGCACGGTCAACACTTGCAAGCGCAGGGGAATGTTCGCATCGCGGCAGAGATGGGCAATGACGGCCGCAAGCTGACCTCCAGCCGACACGCCGCCAACTGCAAACCTCTTCATATCAAGATTGAACTCATTTGCTTTCTGGGAGTAAACCTGAACGTTGTCTCATTAGCAACAGCTTTATATGCAAAATTCTGGGATCACTACCCAATTGAAAGCTGTCCAACAATCATTCACAGGAATAGGGTACTTATGCTCCGGTGCCAGTCGGTAATCGACATCGAATGCAACCAAATCACCATTCATATTATGGACAACTCTTTTGCAGAAACTGTGATCATAAGCGAGTCCGCCGAACACCCAGCCACCGCCGTGGAAGTTGATATAGGCTGCTCTTCTCCGTGGCCGACCCTGGTCATCAAACTTGGGTGCTGGCTCGAAGATCCTAACTGTAATTTCACCACCATCAACAGGACATTTCTGCTCTGTTATGCGGAAGATGTCAGGACCGGGAGCTCGGCCATAGGATATAGTGAATCGAGCAGGGTTCTTGCGAAACTCCTCTATCGGAACCTCGTGTGTATGAAGACGCCCTGCATTGAATGCATTGTAATATGCGACGTATACCGGGTCATACCGACCGATAAGCTCCGGGGGGATGCTATTGTGGAGGGGCTGCATGATAGTTGGAACTTGGAACTCATGCAAAGTTGAACTGCCAGTTGCTGGGCTTTGGTTAGCCATGTTCATGAGAAACGCGCACAGTATAAGCTATCTGATGAGTTGTTTGAATGGACCTGGCTTGAGGGGGATTACAGGAAGTCCAGGGACGGACTTGCCTAGGACTATTGAAGCCCGCGTAGCACAAATAATTCGCGCGGGGTATCATTTCAACCTCGGGAACCTCAATCCTTCGATCATGAAGGTGTATGTGCCTAGGTATGGTAAAAGTCCACCTGCCTAGGTATCTACGCAATCTTCCGAATCCACCCATAGCAACTCGATATCGGTGTTGCAGTATCAGTATTCAAGCTGGGTGGATCGTAAAGCAGAATTTAATACCACTATATGCGATTCAGTATATGTCGAAAGATGAATCCGATGAAACAAGCAATAGTATGTTCATTCTAAATCCGACAAAATTGAGTCAACGGTGTTTTGGGGGGTTTAGTTGTGTCTAGTGTTGAGTTCATTGCTCAGCTGCCCATTTCCCATCTCGATATGCATACGATGTACCTGGTAGTCCGAGGAGATGACAATAAGGTATGTTGTAGAAGTAAGATAAATTTGGCAATTACTAGTATTTCTATGTGGGATTTTAAGAAATATCGATCGGTAATAGAACATTGATTAATAGAATGTCATTGAAGAAAAAATGCATGAGGGCAAGTCCGACGTATACCTCCGAGATTTATATATCCGCTCACTACATAAGGATTTTGTATGTACTTTTACCTTCCGCAACGACGCGATACAGCTCATCACCCACTATGCCTTGGAACAGTATGACACACAAAAGGACTCCTATCTACTCCTTCAAGAACACGGAGCGTTCGGTGTGGATGTCAGCCGATGTCTGATGACGTTTCATGCTGATCATTATGGTTTAGTCCCCAAGGGATCGGTTGGAAGCCATCCCGGAGGTTGTCATTAACCAGCAGTGCCAAACATAGAAGGCTAGTATCGGCTATCTCTTCCTTTGAACCCAAGGAAGATGAGAACATTGCAAGTGTCATTCCTTGCACCCCGGAATCCGCTACTAAGCGGGTCCTCCCGCGGGGCAAAAAGACAAACAGCCCTGGAGCGATGTCGGGTTGAGTCAGCGACTTGCATCTCAACTTATTTATATACTCGTTTTTCCACGGCCTCGCCACATTTTTGCCCAAAGAGACTGTCACTAGGGAACTCAATTGCAACATACACATATCACAATGGCTCAAGTCAATACTCGCCTGAACGTGGCTCCGGTCCCTCCGGACGAGATCTTCGCCTTGAACGGCGCATACGCAGTCGATCCCCACCCGCACAAGGTTAGCTTGGGCGTGGGCGTATACCGGACAGACGATGGAAAACCATGGCCGCTACCCGTCGTGCAAAAGGCCGAGAAGGCACTGGTGGCAGATGACGACCTCTTCCGCCACGAATACACCGCGATCGAGGGCGACGTGCCATTCCTAGGAATCGCGCGGGATTTGATGTTTGGATTTGAGGGTAAACAGAGCGAAGAAGAGAACAAGGCACGCATTGGTTCCGTGCAGACTGTCGCCGGCACCGGTGCTAATCACCTTGGCGCTCTGTTCCTCGCTCACCACATGAAGCCCGGCAACGTCTGGCTGTCCAATCCCTCATGGGCCAACCACCAGACCATTTGGGAGCTGGCGGATGTTCCCCGCAAGACATACCCTTACTACCATGCCGCAACCCGGTCCTTCGATTTCGAGGGCATGATGTCCACACTCGAATCCGAGGCACAGGAAGGAGATGTTGTGCTGCTGCATGCTTGCGCTCACAACCCCACTGGCCTGGATCCAAACAAGGAGCAATGGATCGCTCTCGCTGACCTCTTTGAGCGCAAGAAGCTCTTCCCCTTCTTCGACTCGGCCTACCAGGGCTTCGCCTCCGGCTCCGTTGTCGAGGATGCCTGGGCCGTCCGCTACTTCTTCAACAACAAGCCGGATATGGAGATGTGCGTAGCACAGAGCTTCTCTAAGAACTTCGGCCTGTACGGCCAGCGAGTTGGCGCATTCCACTACTGCACCAACCGTGCATCTACCAGCCTGCGCGATGTTGTTGTGAACAACCTCTGCCACCTGATCCGCGGCGAGTTCTCTATGGGACCCCGTGTTGGCTGCAGCATCGTCAAGAAGGTTCTCACTAACGAAGAACTCACTGCCGACTGGCACCAGGACCTGCAGGTCATGAGTTCACGCATCAAGAGCATGCGCCAGGCTCTGTATAATGAGTTGGGCCGTCTGCAGACCCCCGGTACTTGGGAGCACATCATTCAGCAGGTAAGCTACCTAAATTCCACTACACGTGTGACTGTGCTTGATACTAAATCTTTAATTAGAACGGCATGTTCTCCTACACCGGTCTTACACCCAAGCAAGTCTACGCTCTGAAGGACAAGTACCACATCTACCTGCTCAAGTCAGGCCGAGCATCCATCAGTGGCTGTAAGGAACCCCAGTCTCAAATACCCATGGACACGAGCTGATATTGTGCAGTGAGCCAAAAGAACGTCGCCTACGTCGCACAGGCAATCGACGATGTTGTCCGCAACGTGAATTAAATTTAAAATAAGCCTGGAATGGATTTGTTGTGATACTCTTTTTGTTTATGCCGTCTCAGGGTGCATTCTGTTCTCTCAAAATAAGGAGTTTTTGGGTAGCCCTCTGACTTTGCATCTGGCGGGCCCATCTGATTCACGAACATTTATGATAGAATTTCTGATCTAGAGAATCATAGCCACTTTTCGGTATTTTCTGATTTTTTGACTCTGATGATAGACTAAATATCTCCGCCGAGGGAAACAGGCGCAGTGACTCAATGACATAAAGCTGCATTAGGAAAACTACCTACTGTACATGGAAGAGCAAGAACATGGGGACAAGAAGGGGGGGAAAGAGAAGAATCAAATTCGGAGCACGTTCGTAAGAAACCCAAGTTTGTCTGCTTGGTATGGGAACACGCCACTTAGCCACAATGAGGTAAAACTGTACTAGATAAAGTCGTAGACGCTGGTCGACACGAGACACAGAAGCAGGGTAGGGATGCCAAGAGATTGACTGCGAAACAGGAATGAAGCTGAATGAATCGTGATGCGCGTAATTAGAGAGGCACTTCGTTAAAGTCACCCTCGCTCTCTTTACCCTTGCCCTTGGAATGTTCGGGGTTCGCTGATTCAGAGTCATCATCAGGTCTGTTTTGTGGAAGGGTGTGCTCTTTGTCCGTCTCTTCGTCGTTCCTCTCTTCAGCTTCGGCTTTAGGTTCCTCCATGGCTTCCGGGGCAGGTGACGCTTCAGCCTCACCGTTCTGAACAGGCTCATTTGCTTCTTCAGAATCATCTTTAGGCGGAGGCGGAGGAGCCGGAACATCGTCTTCCTCATCTTGTGACCCAACCTCTTGTGTCTGCGCTTGAGGCTGGCTACTAGTCTCACCACCAGGGAAGGGAGTCACAGGGGGTTCCTCGGGCACCTGTTCATGTAAAGGACTCCGTTGAGGTTGGATGCTGGGTCTTCCCTGGTTGGCAGTTGTCGCAATCGACATATTAGATGTAGTACGCTGGTGAGACGAGCCATGAATCATGCCGAGTTGACGGGTCTTGGGGTCTGCATTGAGATAGTAGCCACGCACGCCGGCAATGGTTCCCTCTGTCTCACACGCATCTACCCACTCTGGCACCACGACGGGAATGTTCATCGCCACGGCCTTCTCCCACAGCGGCCCCCGTCCTTCCGTGCAGACGAAGTGAGTGGTATCAATACGGACTGTATCGACCATCTTGCCTCCAATGCGGTCCAATGCAGCACCGAGAGCTTCCTTCTGTTGAGGATCCAGGATGCCTGTTGTGACGGTGATACCAGACAGGTCAGTCATTTTGTGTGTCCGACATGTCAGCTTCTCCGATTGATAGGTTCCGGCCGTGGTACGCAAGACCAGATGGAAGGAGTACTCGGAGTGAATAGCAAGGCCGCTGATTTTTGTACTGCGCGTCTCGAGCGGGCGGGGTATCGTGCCGGCCTTGGAGCCATTACGGTAGAGCGAGAGCGATTTCAGGGATGCGGTGGCTAGGTCGATTGGGTCCCACTCAAGAACGAGTGAGGTTTGTGTCGCATTTCGCAGACGTAAAACAGGTGGCGATGGAGCCTTAACACCATAGGTATTTAGGATTCGCTTCTGGAGGGACTGGAAGGCAGATGCGCTCGCTGTTTCGGCGGCGTGGTTGCGCGAAACGGTGATATCGACAATGCTGCCGGAGCTAATGTTGCTGGGAAGAAGAACTGAGGGAAATTCGATCTGCGCAAACATGAGTTAGTAATTGTTATTTGTCGTTGCTGTTTCCTCATAGAGGTGCAGGTTGTCGATGTTTGGGGAACGAGCGACCAGGGGTGAGCTTACAAGTCGGTTGTCTTGAGTGAGGAGGACTGCGACGCCAGCGTCTACCTTGCCAACAGTCAAGGAGACCAACATTTTTAGAGTGGAAAGAGGATTTTCGAGATAGATGAGGTGTAGTTGTCAAGTCGTAGTCCAGGCCCCCGGGTCGTTGATTCCGCCAGATCGGCATTTAGCGAGAGGTACGGAAGCCAAGATACTCGCGCTTCTATATTTACTTCTGTACCTGGAGGCAACAAAGATGCAACCAAAGACTCGAAAATTCAATCAACGAAAATAAGCAAAAGCAGAGATGAGTCTGAGTGATATTTTTTGAAGTTCAAATGCAAATTGAATAACCCAAAACGCCATAATCGCAATGCTTCAAGGTTGTAATGTACAGTAGCCAGTATGATACAAGATGCTATGGTAATGAATATACACTGAATCTCAAGGATTCTCTCCTGATTTTTGCTTTAATATTCCACCAGGTTCGTTTTTTGATGGTGACTTTGTGGCAGAGGATGATGTTGGTGATGATACATGAGCCAGAAGAGAGGATACTAGGTGAATTGCATCCTTCTGGACGGTCTCAAAGTCTTGCGCGATACACTCTTTTTGGATGTAGACTTCCATGGTACCTTTCAAATTGTTCTCCTGCGAAGGTACATCGGCAATAAGAGCTTTCCCCAGCTTATCCAAGCCCTGCTGCCTTAAAGCCTGCTCGAAAGCGATGCGCACCCTGCGTGCGGCCCAAGAGCGGACCACTCGCTTGCTCTGTTGAAGCTGTGTCACTGATACACGCCACCATAGCGTATCTTTGTCACGATGTCCACAGAGGTGTATAATTTTGGGCCGGATTGGATGGCTAGAGGCATTCAGATAGCGTGCGGCGACAGGAGGGGTGTTGCATTTAGGCCAATACCGGACCACAAAATTGCCTGTAGACCCGACGAATTTGGATGCCATGATGAAGCAGGACTATCGCTGGCCCCAAGCGTAGTTTGGTTCAGACTATAAAGGATAACGAGAACCGTAGCAGATGGATATCATGTCGGATTAGACACGACAGAGCTTATTGAAGTAAGTCGGCAATAGCTCATGAATCTTTTTCTTTGGTGAAGAAGCCAGTCGAGCAGAATGAATCAAGAATATATCATCAGATCACCAAGAATTGTATCGCAGATGTATTGTGAATGAATTTGTGAGGCGTCTAGTCGTAAGAGATTGAACTAAGACAGTCCAGTGCTTGCGCGTCTGGACACCCACTGCACACGAGGAGTGAGCCAGTTGAAATTGAAACAGGAGTCAGCTCTCAACAGATCTGACAACACCTTGTATCGCAAGATTTTAACAAGTCTTTAGAGGAGACCATTGATATCGTTTGGCGCGCCTTATCGCCTTTTTTTGCCAGGCGGTCAATGCTCAACCTATATTCAGGCATTAAGGCATTCAGTCCACAGTAAGCGGGCAAATTCACTGACGCCACTGGGCAGCAGTGCCTGATTACGTGATGCGAAGATTTGAATACGGTGCACAGGGCCCCCCACCTTCTTCTTTCTTCCACCTCTCCCTTCCCTAATCAACCCGCGATTAGGAATCTTCAGATCTTCGTTGATCTAAGAAAAAAAACTTCTTTTAGAGAGACTCGACCCAGGTGAAGGTCGCATACCACCGCCATGCCCAAGAACAAGGGAAAGGTAAGATCGCAAATCATCCAGCCCCTCCTCCTTGGTGATAATCTCTTTGTCGCCACTTCCATCGTCTTTTTTTTTGGGAGTGGCCACCTACCTTTCAAGCTAGAGATTAGTGGATGGCGCTTTCTTTTCTCTGAATGCACTGGCTTGACTTGACGTGACACATGCTGACAATCAACTATAGGGCGGTAAGAACCGTCGTCGCGGAAAGAACGAGAACGACAACGAGAAGCGTGAGCTCGTCTTCAAGGAGGAGGGCCAAGAGTACGCTCAAGTCGTGAAGATGCTGGGCAACGGTCGCCTGGAGGCACTTTGCTTCGATGGCGAGAAGCGTCTGGCCCACATTCGTGGCAAGCTCCGCAAGAAGGTCTGGATCAACCAGGGTGATATCATTCTCCTCTCGCTCCGTGACTACCAGGACGAGAAGGGTGATGTTATCATGAAGTACACCGCCGATGAGGCCCGTTCCCTGAAGGCCTACGGCGAGCTGCCCGAGCACGCCAAGATCAACGAGACCGATACCTACGGCGGTGAAGGCTTGGACGACAACGTCGAGTTCGACGAGGATCGCGAGAGCGAGGACGAGAAGGAGATCGATGTCGACGAGCTCTAAGCTCACCCCTCACTACTTCCTAGAGTTCGATGCTCTGCCCTGCAAGAATACCCCGGATACAAACGCCTCGGTATTCTCCATGTTCGCCAGATCCCTCTTCTACTCGCCGCTGTTGGCCTAGCGCCGTAGCTCATTTGCTCCGAAATCGCCTTTGACTACTCGCCACGCGAGGCACTTTCGACTTCCGATTCTCTCTGTATATTCGTTCGAACGGACCAAGAGCATCGATCGATCCCTCAGCCCACGGTGCTCCTCACCTCGGCTTGCATGAAAATAGGGACACCCTTACCTACTCTGGCGCTACTGCGACAACTTCCCAGGGCTTGAAGCCATCGAACAGAGGATCCTTGGTGTTTGTCCATTGGCGATCTTGGAATTTTCAAGGTGGATCAATCCTCGATTCCATTTTCGTCCTTTTTGCAAATATCTTGGGATTATGACAGAGACCAAAAATGATTGCGATGCACACATCATGAACCTGTGTGCTTGTTTTCCTGCATTGCGTTGCATGCGGTGTGTTCACTCTGCTCAGCCTCAATTTGCTTTTCTTTAGTTCTTTTATGATAGATTCATGAAACGGGCCACGAGAATTGAAAATATTATTCTTAGAGATAAGCTCTTTTGTGCCTGTAGATCTGTAGAGTTGACGAATGTAGACAGGTTATGATGTCCATCATCTTGCCACCTAGGGCTAATGGCTACATTTTGTATAGGTCTGATAAACCTTGAATATGCCAAGTGTGTAGGTACAATTTCTAATTCCTATTCTATGTATATGCTTTGTCGAAGTATCAACTACGTAAATCAAGAATCCAAACTTCCCTTCCCCTTGGTTGATCCCTTCACACACTGTCCATTCCCAAACATAGCCTTTGCCGCAGCTCGCCAAACTGTCTCCCGTTCTAGGTAGTTCTCCAACGTGTAGAACAACCTACACTCAGCAGCCTCATAAACAAACTGCAGTGGTGTATCACCATCCTCCGGATCATACTCGTTCCGCAAATTCAAATTGCCACTCCACTGAAGGGACGCCGTTGTGCTCGGGGTAGAATCATTGAACTTCCTCCACTCATCAGACGTCAGGAGTGGCGATTCACTATTCGCCGAGTCCCCGATGAGTCCGTTCGCTTGCTCAATGTAGCCATTGATATAGTTGATCCCGAGTGACTGGCCGCCCTTCACGCCGCCAACGCCCTGCATAGGTTCATTCCGCGGACGCCCCCCGAAGGTGATTGTACGCACGCCCTGGCGCTTCATCAGCTTGACAAAGAAGGCGCATGTCGAGACGCAGTCGCCATCTGTGATCTATTGGGAGGTATGTTAATAATGTTTCCCTGCCATTTATTGCTGGAATAAGAGCTCACTTACGAGGGCGATGTTATCCGCCGAGAAGTACGACTTGCTCGGGTTCAAGGGAACGGGTCCATAGCCGTTGATGGGGAAGGTCTTTGAGGAGGTGGAAGTGTAGTTGAAATTGGCCAGGAGACTGGAAGCCAAACTTCCCAGGATTTCATGCGGCCCGTAGAGGTCTTCCCATGAGCTGAAGTCGGTTTTCTGATCTGGACGAACCATCTGGCGGTATGCGAAGACGTTGCTTGTGTCTGTACTGTTATCGCGTGAGTATGCTTTGGTGAGATACTTTGCTGCATCGTGTGCGCGGTATCGGGTCGCTGTGTATGGTTCAGAATGCGGGAAGAAGATACGGGACAGATCGATGCCAATAGACATGTATCCGCCGGGGTTGGATGATAGGTCAATCAGGACATTTTTCTTGCCAGCCTCGGTGGCGTTTTGCAAGAATTCAACGGCAATCTCAGCGACTTCTGATGCACTGGATGAGAATGTAGGTAGGAAGATGATTGCTGTGTCTTCAAGCTCCGGGAATTTGGAGAAATATCCAGCAATCGAATTGGCTGAGTTGCGCCAAATAGTGCTGGGGAACCCTGCTGGCTCAGAGGATGCTTCCTCGGCGCCGGAAGGGCTGCTTGAAATCGCAGAGAAGTCTCGAGGAAGACATTCTATTTCGTAGAGACGTTTGCCGGTTTGGTAAGAAAAGAATTTCTCGCTCGGCGTGGCTGTTCTCTCGATCGTCTTCTCGGTACCATTACCAAATCTGAGGGCTAGCTGGGCTCCGTCAGTCCAGTCTCCAACGGAGTACCAGATCCCATTCACGCTGGTAGGAGTATTGGTAACACTGCGGGCTGGAGCGGGGAATACTCGATTGTACCTGCGATCATTAGAACGACTGATTGCCACTAATGCATAAAGGTACATACTGTGCATCACGATCTTGGAGATTCTGTCTATCGGCATATGATTCGAGGTACTTGGCCACGTCAGTGCCGTTGATAGACACTAGAGGTGATACGTCCTTTGAGCCAGCCTTTTGCAATTTTGCATCATCTGACATGTCAGTTTCAATCATTGACAGGTATACGAAGTTTCAAACATACTCAAAGCGTATACTTCGGGAAGTGCCAGTCCATCTGTTGAAATTGACACCAGAGGCATATCGATTTGATAGGTGAAGATGGACTGCGAGCATAGCTGGAAGGCCAAGTGACCATCATGAGCCGATTTGATAAGATGATTCAATTCCAAGTCCATCTCAAATTGGCTGGTATAGCTGTTGCTTTTGGCTTTACCCAAAATTGTATCGATTCCTCCCAGGATATCCGCCGAGGGCATGGTATACCCCGAGGGAGGGTCTAAAAATTCCAATTAGCCAGATTGACGACCCCTCAAGTTGGCTTGGATCAATTACTCTTTAGGATATCGATAGTCGACTGGAACTCGAGGATCTTGCGAACCTGATCGAGAAAATCCACCGCGCGGTCCGAGTCGAAGGGCATAGATTGTAGGCACCGATGTGCCAAATCATGAGGCACAATGGCACTTACTGTGACTGTCAATTCCCAAACATTTCGTGATCTCAAGTATACGCACTTTGATTTTCATTGGCGTTGGCCACCAAATCGCTAACTTGGGCACACGGCTCGACATCGCGGACATTTCGGGCACCAACAATGGCCGCCAATGCGACCGGAGTCAACACAGTTTTGAGATGCATGTTGATGGTTGACAGGAAACGTCAGGGGCCCGCCATATTTTGGACCTCAAAGAGATCATTGGCATCTCCACTCTTTCTCAGGGGCCCTTGCTTCGTGACTTGGTTGTTCTGTTTTTAGATGATCTACATGATCAACGCCAAGACGAAAAGAGACGACATCAATGGACAATCTACGGAGTACGTAGTTCAGATTCAAATTGAGAGTCGAGAATTCGGATGTCTCGGCTAGTTACTTCTTTTATTTGCTTTTCAGAGGCTGGTCTCAAGAGAGCTTCACAATAAGATGAGACTTTGTTTATCCATATTACACAGTGCAACCGGCATTGACGTATGTAGCTCTTTTGCCAACTTGGAGATTAAGGTGTCTATTTACGTTGAGATCCAAATTCGAGTATGATCTGGAGGCTTCATGACCTGATAGTCCTCAATCAAATACACTTTTCTGGAAGAATGCAACAATCTTTCGAGCAGCTTCCTTGCCAACCAGTGGATCTAGCTGTTCAACCGTCATGTTGGCGATGTCGCTGATATTGTCCGTCTCGATGATCAGGCGTTCTAGTGCCTGTGGTGTTACTCCTGGAACAGCTCGTAGCATGTCTTGGGGGAGAAGGTTAAAGGTGCGATGTTCAATCCCAGCGGCAGCCATAACGTCGGCAGAGCCAGAAGAGTTAGTGATATCAATATCAAGACCCAGCTGAACTGCACGAAGAGGATCGGGCTCCTGGGCGTTCTTTTTGAGCTCTGCGAAGATCTCAGCTGTCTGATAGGGAGAGGACGACCAGACGATTTTGAGGCGTGGAAAGGCGAGCGTGAGGAGGACAAGTAGATGCTGAGCGGATTTGGGGTTGGAAGGGTTAGCAAGTGCACTACTAGTAGTGCTTGTTGCAGCGCCCGAGGACGAGAAGCCGTAGTCTGTCGTAAATGTGGGCCCTGTTGGGATAGAAGCGAAGGCATCAAAAGTGAACGATTTGTTTTGATCAAACTCGATCAGTAGCAGAGGATGCTTGTAATACTGGAGCATTGTCTCAGTCTGATTGTACAGACGGCCGTTCTTGAGTGAGCTGATAAGATCACGGATCGATTTCCTTTCCACGCAGATGTCCGGCGTGAGAATGTAGTCACCAACAGTGAGCTGGCAGGGAATTACAATCATGTTGTTGCCATGTAGTAGAGATGGAAGCGCACTTCGGAACTCGCGCACATCGACCACAACCCGAGGAGGGGATGCCGTGGCGGCCAGTCGCCCTCCTCCAGCAATTCGAGTGTTGACTGTTCGAAGAAATTGCTCTTGCGGGTCTTCGGCACTTTTATCATGCGTTAAAGTGACTGCCATGTTCTGGAATCGAATTAGCGAACAATCAGGATGGTTGAGCTGAGTAACTTACTCCTTTCTCCTTGATAAGCTTCGTGAAAGAGTCTTTCTCGCGCCGGACAGCACTCAAATACCGCTGTTCCTCAACAGAGCCCCCATAATACATGAAATAAACCTTCACGTTGCGTCCAGAATGGGAACTGCGATATACTTCCACCCTTCGGATGAATGCAGGATCGGGTTCATACATGATTATGTAGCGTGGGCGTGCTTCCTCGAGTATATGCTCATCCATATCACCATCGTAAGGATGTATCATGACCAGATCATCCATATCGTACAATTCATAAAAATCTTCCATGTTCTCCATCTCATCGACAAGTACCTCCCCTTTCTGCATTTCTTCGGTTTCAGTGGGCTGTATCTCATTGAGCAAATTAACGACCTGACCGGGCAACTCGACTTCGGTTTGGACACTGCTATTTGGAACACGTCCTGCGGCCGAGGTGACTGCACCACCACCACGTACCCGACGACGCTTATTAGGGGGAGGTCGCCCTTGATGCGCACTATAGCCCGCTGATGATTCGGAAGGCTTTCCAGACCTGTCATCCTCCCCTGACTGGGACAGGTTTTTATTGACATTTGAAAGCGACCCTTTCCAGTTGAGATAGTCTCGCAGCCGACGACGCATCATAAGCTCTGCAGAGGTCGTTTCCTCATTCGCATCATCGCCATCTTTTGATTCGGAACCTTGTGCAATCTTGGTGTGCATAGTGCTAATGTACTCCCGAAGCTGGCGGCATATTCGTTGGTCATTGCACATGATCAGTATGGTGCTATTTGATTGATCCATACCCGCAGGGTGTAGGTAAGCATCATGGTCTATTTCTGCAAGAACATCTGATAGAACACCCCATTTCGGAAGTTCCTCCAGAGCCGGTTTCAGTTCAGAAGAGAAACTAGTTGAAGATGAAAGGCGGGTCAGCTCATTGTTTAGTTTGCCTTCGTAGACCCGTGATTTTGCTGTCTGAAAAAGAACATGAGCAGCATCGAGAAAGAGCCACGGAGAATAGTTATGCTTATTCGAGCCCGGGGGTGGGGCATGTGCAGACACGATGGTGTCGAGGTACTTCACGAAAGATACCGCATCGTAGCTAAGTAGAGCACTGATAATGTGTTAGTATGATTTCATGGTAGTGATGTAGGAAGACACACTGAAGGACTCCCCGTAGATCTGTCAAGTCGCTAACGATCTGTCTTGTTCTGAAGCTCACACGATGCCAGATTGGGTCTAGTTGACGTCGAATGATCATATCAAAATTCTTATGCAGAGCACTGTCTAACGTCCATTCTTCCATGTCCAGTCCGGTGTTGCTCTTTCTGAGTTCAGTGATACTGATCTCCACACACTCAAGGACAGCATTCTGAATTTCCCTCATTTTGTCGCTCATGGGAACTTCCAACTCGATCACTTCTGCTTTGCGATTCCCTTCTAGGGACTCAGCAACAGAAACATGAAACCGAGGCCACAAGGATGCCTTTCTTAGGAACAAGTTTCGCAGCATGTTGGCCAATGGGGCAAATCCAGTTGTGAACGGCTCCGGCGAGTCCGAGAATGCTTTCAGGAAGCCGCTTTTGTTTGATTGGCGGTAGACTCGGGCAATGAATGCTTCAAGTGACGTTGCCACAACTTTCTCGGCATGCAAAATGATCATGCCGGTGACCTTCTCGGGATCAAGAAGTTCTAAAAAGATCAGCAAATGTCCCAGCTAGTGTACATGGTTTACATACTGGATAACAAGTCCACAACTAATATTCTGGATGTCACACTCAGAATACCCCCTTCAGCATATATCCTCTCTCTGGTAAATTGTTAGTATCGCTAAAACCGATATAGTTGGTCTTAGACACCCACCGCGTCGACACAGTAGCCTTCTCGGTATTGATCACTTTCAGACCCCTAGCAAGAGGAGACTTGCTGGTAGCATAGTGCTCTGCCAATGCTGATTTCGAAATCCATCAGCTTCCAATTCCAGTGTACCACTCAGGACATAGTCCGGTTCACATACCCTCTCCGATCCATTCATTCTCGCGTTCATCTGCACCCACCACTATGACCAGATTGTTTCCCGCGGCGTCATAAAAATGAAGGAGATTCGTTATCAAGTGTAGAAGCCCAAGGCCGCGGGCAAGGATGACTAGTTCATCTTCGGCGCGTAATTCGGTGAAGAGTTCCTGCTGGTATTGCTACGTAGGGGTTAGCGGCAAGCCTGCACTTTCCCTGGTCAAACTGCTATATACTTACCAGCGGAAGAGACAGCTTCACCGGCACATTGGTCCGCTCTGGAGGCATTGGGAGCAATTCCTAACGCGTTGTGGAGTGAGAGATCTGGCCAGCGAATGTGTCGCGCGATCACGTGTGCTGTGATATATGACGTAACACAGATCTGGGGCCCCGAGGCTCAGGGTGGTGAAGCTCCTGGCTCTGTAGATAAGCACGTCTGAAGCTAGTCTACATAAATCCTGCTGACGAGTGACAAAAGGAACCCGAGGAATACCAGAAAAAGAATCAACTTGACAATTTGTTTTATTTGAACGAAAACCTCGCCCGTTGATGTTAAATTTAGCCCGGTCGAGCTCGCTCTAGATACACTCAACAACGCAATCTATCTGGTTTTTCTGTGATAGCCGGGAATGATATTTCTTAGAAAGTAAAAAAGTTAAGATACATGTAGCTAAAGACTGTCAACACCTAATCTCTTAGTTGGATGACTTGTTCAGTTCCTTCATGCGTGCCTGAAGCTCCTCCTTCGAAGCCTTGGGGGGCATATCTACGAATTGTCAGTTGTATCTTCTGTGATGCTGATGGATAACTTACCGTCTGGAATCTGTGGTCCCTTTGACAAGAAGTCTTTCGCAGTAGCTCTTTGTTGCTCGTCTGGTTTCTTCTCGGCTTCATTGCCTCCCTTTTGCGGCGCAGATGGGAAATCCGATGATTCGGGGATGACTGGCATTCTGGAGATTGGTAGAAAGGCTTTTCGTTGGGCTATTAGTAGCTGATGGTGTTTTGTTCACTGTTTAAGGGGACGATTTTGTTTGTTGGTTGCTTGATAGTAAGTTGGAGAAGCAGGCCTTGGAAGTCGGGTTACATCTGTTTTATAGATCCTAACCGGGATGACGTCGGTGGTCAATTTACTCCGTACAACAAGTGACATTCATGGAGAAAGAAGTTGCCTAAATGACATATGTATCTATGTCTAGCCATATTTTTAACAGACCTAGAAACTAATCCCTATATGCATGAATATAGTAGTTGATACGAGCGCTTTTTCAGATGAGGTTGAAGAAGGGGTTTGAGGGGTATAGATTCTGCGATTTGAGGTATGGCGTACCCAAAGCTATATGGATATTTACTTTGACCATCCGTGATAGAACAAAGTCGAGTGTATTCCCCATTTCAGAAATATGGGAAAGGGGTTATCTTAAGCCTGGGATTGCAGTGCATCTATTTGTACAACATATGTACATGATTGGTTTACCCATATGAACTACGTAGAAGACTGCCAGGATGAACATACATAGTGCGGAGAAAAGAGCGCCTCAGTGGTATTTGCCCCAAGGGTGTATACATTATATATGATGAACCAAGAATTGAATTAGCTTGTTTCCTTGGAAGGGGTTAAATGGCTGCTATCTGTAGGTTGTATACCTCCTAACCACTGCACCTATTCACAGGCAGATAAAATAATGGAATTCATAGCTCGGGCAGAGTGATGCCTCATGGGAGGCGTGTCAAAACCCGCCTACTTCGTTGTGTTCAATTATAGATATCAACAAGAAGTTTCAAGACAAAGAATCATACAAAGATTCGAGCCTCCAAATAGTACTTCGACAGTACCACGTGCCCGTATGGCGGTGCGGCGGCAGGCCTGGGTCACGCCCATGTATTGGCCCCACCTACGCCTTCTCACCTCCGGTTCATCCTCTCCAACTCTCAAGGCAACCGCCGGTCGGCTCCTCTCCAATTACCTCCCCAAATCTGAAGCCGGAGTCTGCACCCGACCAGACCTGAGAAATATCCTCCTCTATCTCGCTGTTACCTTACCATTCGGTGTTGTGAGGGCGCGATTTCATTGAAGATAGCCCGCCCGGATGCAATGTGTGCTTTACTCACGTAACAGCCCGTTAAACTACCATCTACCCCTTCTCCATTTAGGGGGACCCACCTCGATTCATTCACGATGCCTTCTATTCTAAGCGATGCCGACAAGGAGACCGTCAAGCGGAATGTTCCCAAACCTGCCAACAAGATCCTCGCCGTAGCTGTCGCGCGACTCTACGTTGCATACCCCGATGGACACAAATGGACATATACAGGGGTCCAAGGGGCTGCAGTGCTCTGCAATGACCTCGTCGGGAGGACCTTTTGGCTGAAAATTGTCGATGTTTCGGTAGGTCTGCACTGGTGCTGGAAATAGGAATCAGTGCTGACAATGGCGTACTTTGCCTAGCCCGCTGGAAGGGGCGTAATCTGGGATCAGGAGATCTATGACAACTTTCCTTACAACCAGGACCGGACCTTTTTTCACACATTCGAACTTGAAGACTGCCCCGCTGGTCTATCCTTTGTCGATGAGAAGGAGGCCAAGACCTTTTTGAAGAAGATGCAAGAGCGTGAGAAACACGCAAGTAAAGAGACCACCAAGACTCCTTTCGCGTCTACTCGAGGCCAGGGACCTGCTCCTGTTGCCAATGGAAAACCAGGTCGTTCCTTGTTTGGCAGCTTGTTGCACCGTTCGAACCCTGCGCCAAGTGTACCACCACCAACAGCACCTGCGCCTTCGATACAGGTTGCGCCTCCGACCCTGGCACCGACGCTACCACCAGCCGTACCCCCAGCGAAACAAGATTTGCCATTTGATACGAGCGATCCCTCATGGAAAGGACTGCTGGATGAGCTCAAGGGGATGGGGATCACCGAAGACCAGATCGCCGAGAATTCCGATTTCATAAAAGCTTGGATTGACCAGAAGCAAGCGGCAGCCGATTCCACTTCTGCCGAAGAGCAGAATAAGCCAAAAGCTGCTCCGCCTCCACCACCACCATCTGCACCCCCTGCTCCGAAAGTGACCTCGATCAGTCCACAGGTAACAGGATCTAGCTCTGCAAGCAAACGAGGCCCGCCGCCCCCGCCCCCGTCACGCAAAACACGCTCCGAGGCACCAGAAGAAGCTACTCCGGCTCCTCCTCGTGAACCTTCTCCGCCTATCCGAAGGTTCAATGCGCCACCTCCATTTGCAGATGCTGGTAAATACGCCGAGCCCGCTGGTCCTGTGCCTCCTCGCCGTCCACGTGCAGTTTCCAATGTCAATGCCGGCCCTCCACCGCCCCCGCGACCACCGAAAACACCGATGGACGATAGTCAACATAGTCAGCCGGCTCAATCTCGATTTGGAGTACCCCCACCTTTCTCTGGTGATCGCAAGGTGTCTGCACCGCCTGCACCACCAAGCCGTAGCCCTGCGCCGGGTGGGCCTCCCCCTCCCCCGCCTCGCACGGCTAGTCCAGCAGCACCGCCTCAGTTGCCCCCCAAAGTTCCGCCCATGGCAGCGACATCTGGGCCTCCTCCTCCGCCCGCCAGAGCCCCCGTTTCACCTCCACTTCCGCCCCCACCAGCGCCTCGGCCCGTGCCAGCTGCACCTACTCCTGCAGTTGCTCCTCCTCCTCCACCCAGAGGACCCGTCTCACCTCCTCCTATTCCGCATACATCTTCTCCAAGCCTGCCTCCACCGCCGCCTCCACCACCTGTCTCTGCTGCACCTGGTGGGCTCCCGCCCCCTCCTCCGCCCCCAGGCCGGGGTGGCCCGCCCATGCCTCCTCCACCTCCCCCTCCAGCACCTGGCTCAGGGGCACCGGGAGTACCGCCCCCGCCGCCTCCCCCCGGAGGTGGTGCTCCTCCCCCTCCTCCGCCACCAGGAGGTGCCGGGCCCCCATTGCCAAAGCCTTCTGGTGGACACGACAGCTTGCTAGCTTCGATCCGAGCATCTGGTGGCAGTGGAGGTGGAGGCTTGCGTAAGGTCAAGGACAGCGAAAAGAAAGATCGGAGTGCTGCCTTGGTACCTGGCGGAGCCAACGAGTCCTCCGCTGCTGCCTCTAGCACCGGAGGTGCCCCGCAAGGTGGCTTGGCTGGTGCATTGCAAGATGCTCTCAACAAGCGAAAACAGAGAGTCAGCGGGAGCGGTATGTTGATTTGAACCCCTTATCTCGAAAATAAATGCTGACCATTATGATAGATGACGAGAAGGACAACGATGACGATTGGTGAGTGCTTGGTGGGGTCGTTTGCAACTTTTTAGATACCAATATCTTTTGCGCATTCTTGTCAGCATTGAGCATTCTGTTTCTTGGTCTAGCGTTGTGCCTAAAAGTTTAGCTTCTAGCGCTATTTAGCAAAAGAGACAGGATACTTTGTATATAGCCTCCAATGGTAGATGCAGTGGATGTGTGAGAAATCAAGTATTGGAAAGTAGATGTTTCTCATAGTCAAATAGTAGATCTCATTTGACTCGGCGTAGATCATACCATTCGATGCATTCGACGC
This sequence comes from Penicillium crystallinum, assembly GCA_027569675.1. Taxonomy (NCBI): domain Eukaryota; kingdom Fungi; phylum Ascomycota; class Eurotiomycetes; order Eurotiales; family Aspergillaceae; genus Penicillium; species Penicillium crystallinum. The sequence goes on from JAPDKR010000074.1 coordinate 115,451, forward strand.
TCCATTGTTGACATTGCTGATTTTGGGGCTGAGTAAAGCGGCGACTTAGATAGGCAAGCCCCACGTGGAGGTGTTGTAGAGGCGCCTAGGGCCCGGGGACGATCACGGCTTATTTAACCCATTTTCCACTTCTGTCTCTTCAAACTTCTATGTAACTATTGGCATCAATTGGCTTTTGACACACTGCATTCTATCTATGATGAAACCTGATGCTCTATCTCTCGAGTCTCTACCGGTGGAGATCTTGTGCTCTATCTTCCGTCTACTGGACCCTATTGGGCTCATATCCACCAGCCAAACCAGTTCCAAGTTCCGAGCGCTCATTCAACCAAAACGAATTCATTTACTTGAGAGGTTACTTGAGCTAGAATGCAGAGAAGAATTCGGTGGAGTTACTCCCGTCATCCGTGCGAAAGATAACAATATCAACCCCGAATTCACAGCCAAAGAATGGGATTCCATGCGTTGGGCCTGCAGCATCTGTCTCCGGATGCTTCCACACAAAGCTTTCAACAATCATTATTTACTGCGACTGCAGTACCGCAAACCAATACCAGGCTCCCCGGCAGTGGACTCTTCCACGAGCTGGGAGCCAACCGGAGATAGGAAGCTTCGCGACCCGTACAGGTACCAAAGAGGGCAGCATATGTCCAAAGATGAAGATCAAAAAATACGCCATCGATATAATCTCGCGTGTAAACGCAATAAGATGTCAGTGCATCTGCCTCGTGACCTTGGCGCAAGACTCATACAGTTTCAAGACAGTGGAATGGTCACATTTCAAGGCTTGACTCTGGATAAATACTGGGCCACCACACGAGAAGAAGAACAGGTTCTTCTAGACCATGAAGCGCGTCTTATTGAGCTACAGCGTTGCGGGTTCAAGCGTCACTTGCGCAAGTGCAACGAATGTCGTTTCCAGCGTGGCGAGATCACATGTGCTACTATTAGATTTGGTGAAAGTGTCGAAAGAGGCACAGCCAACGTCCCCATAGTGGTGAGCCGTCATTTACCATTTGCTACTGTGTTGGACCGGTGTTTTCCAGGAATCTCTGCTATAATGGAAAGCGTAAGACCGGCAGCCAGTGCGCCTGTTCAACGGGTCTATCGTGCAAATGCGCTCGATTGTTTTTGGACTATGTACATGGTACGATGTCCAAAATGTTCACGGTGGCAGGAGTTGCGTGCATTTCGTCTTGGTCCTACTTTCCCGCATTGGGCACCAATTTCGAGCAGCAACGGGAATCCTGCGCAAAATTGGGACAAAACTGCGATCACGCAAGACTCTATTGATGGATTATCCTGTAACCATTGTTTTTCCAACGAGCATGGGCGTGAAAAGCTTCGCGATATTCTTATGAATTGGTTGGAGAGTACCTTGAATAGGGAACGACAGAGGCTAGGATATATGCTTATGGGGGCCTGGGAGAGGCTATCAAGGCGCTCGGAGCACTGTAAAGTGCTATCCAAAAATACAGAGATCGCAAAAGTCGTCACAAGCATCCAACCGTTCGTGGACCTTGTTAAGAAGGACCCCTACTATCTCAATCTTCCCCTCGCGGATCTCCCTACGCTAAAATGGCACTTCCAAGAATGGCTTGCTGTGAAGAAACGTTTGAGTCGCAAGGCATTAGCCAATCTGAGTACCAATCCCTGGGATCAATTATGGGAAGACAATTATGAGGTGATCGAGTCTCAGTTGACCTGGGTACATAACTGTCAAAAGGAGATGCTGAAGGAGGGCAAGGGTGATTCCCTAGTTGACTGGGCACTCAACCGAGATGGAAGCGCTATGACTTGAGAAATTATTGCCTAGACAGCTTGATCTCAATAGCCCCACCAGTAAGAGTCCTGGACCATCGTTCGAGAATCTGAATATGTTTTTGTAGTTGGATACATGTATGAGGCTAGTCGGATTTACTGCTTAGTCAAATGTATGGTGCACCCAATTGGATATCAACAAGTCTGCCTTGTTATGAAGCCCCTATCTGGCAATTTATGTGGGCATAATAATGACTAATGTATGCGGTCTAA